>QLOS01012590.1:0-12579 GCA_003313725.1 Russula sp. MG48
TGGTGCTTGTGCAGTTTCATCTTCTCCTTCTCCGGGGTGCTGATATCCCAGGATGCACGCACCGCGCGGCCCTCATTCGCGTGGGCCCTCGCGTACCTGGCCTGTGACGCGACGAAGTCTTGTACACGATTTTTCTCATCGGAAATGACGAGCGACTCGAGGTTGGAGGCATTGAGTAGCACAGGCACGGGTGCGTGTGAAGGACGTGGGAGTTGCGGAGAGAGAGTAGTTAGCCCTTGCATTAGGACTCGGAAGGGGTCGTGAGATACGCTGGTTTTCAGGATGCTACTAACTAACTACTAGTAAATGGTATACAACCACTGCCCAAGCTGAGGCTATCATGATACACTTGATTCCAGTTCACAAACAGACAGAGCCAGAAATAGGCAAACTATTCCTATTTGTCTCGACTGTTCAGATTGGGTTCAAGTATGCCTTTACGCGGCGACTTCTGTGTCAGGTGTCAATGACGTCCGTCAAATCTAGAAACGTCTGCTATTCCCACTGTCGGTCTAATTGTTGCGTGCCCTCTCTTATGGACCCTGACAGAGCACAGAAGTGAAGCCATGTAACCGTATGAGCTATGGGCATAGGGCACTTTTCAAGCCCACTGTATCCATGGCCTATCCAAGTTCATGTGCGTTTATGCTGGTTCCTTACATGGCACTATGACGCTGCCCTTATTCAATAATGTGGTGGCAAATGCTCTATATATCATAAACGATAACTACAAGTGAACTATACAAGATCTACAAAGTTCATAGTTTTTGGATGATGAGCGCCGAAGCCGCACCACCCTGAAATTTCAACGTAAGTCCTGGTATACCACAAGGTAAAGCGAGAAAGACGCACCCCATTGCAGATACCGGCAGCACCATACTCGCCAGCCTTGAGGGTGTGTACTAAAGAAACAATGATGCGGGAGCCAGAGTTGCCGATAGCATGACCGAGCGCAACAGCACCGCTACACAAGCACAGAGTTTTCACGATTCAGAAGGGAGAGCAATAAAAAGGACTCGGCATACCCATGAACGTTGATCTTTGCGGGGTCGACGCCCATAACCTTCTCGACGATTCGGACGACGACGGAGAACGCCTCATTGACTTCCCATGCAGCGATGTCATTTGGCTTTAAGCCGGCCCTCTCCAGAGCAACGGGCAGCGCAACCGTCGGCGCCTCAGGGAAGTATTTTGGCTCCACACCGCCATCAGCATACGCTGTATACAAGTTAGCGGTCTGAGCGTGAAAGGTCGGCATGGACGGCTCACAGATGATCTTGGCCAATGGCTTGACACCAAGCTCCTTCGCCTTCTCCGCAGACATCAGAATCAAAGCGGAAGCGCCATCGTTGAGGTTGGACGAGTTGGCAGCGGTAATCCGACCGCCTTGCTTGAAGGCAGACTTGAGCGTCGGGATCTTCTCGAAGATGACCTTCTTGTACTCCTCGTCTTCTTTCACCACCGTGTCGCCCTTCTTGCCCTTGATAACGATGGGAGCAATCTCTGCTTCAAACGCACCCTCCTTCCACGCACGTTCTGCGCGCCTGTACGACTCGATGGCATGCGTGTCGAGTGACTCACGGGAGATGTCATGCCTCTCGGCGCAGACCTCGGCGCAGTTCCCCATAGCGACTTTGTCAAACGCATCGACAAGACCGTCGCTCTCAAGGGAGTCTTTGGCCTCGAGCCTACCAAAATTGGGGTTCTGCCGGGGGAGGAGGAAGCTGGTATACAATTTGCGCATAAGTTTTCACTTTCACTTGGCGGGGCTCACACATTGAGGGACTTACGGAGCATTGCTCATGCTTTCCATACCACCGGCGACGACTACACTCTTATAACCTGAAGCAATAGATTGCGAGGCGAGCATGATGGTCTTGAGACCGCTCGCGCAGACTTTGTTGATGGTGGTCGCATCAGATGTGACTGGCATGCCAGCACCGAGTGCGACCTGTCGTGCGGGAGACTGGCCGACGCCGGCCTGCACGACATTGCCAAAGAAGATTTCTTCGGCGACGGCGGGATCAACCCTGGACTGTTCGAAGGCGCGCTTGAGAGCAGCGACGCCGAGTTCGGGTGCGGTAATGGATTTAAGAGCACCATTGAAGGAGCCGACAGGGGTCCGGGCAGCCGCGACGATAACAACTTCGTGAGGACCGTTGGAAGACTACTCAGGGGGGTCAGGAAATCAGGACGATGAAGAAGTGTGGTCAGCGTACCATTGAGCGGGTGAGGAAAGGGAACAGGTGGATGGAAGAGGAACGACGAGCAGTTGTGGAGAGAAGAATTGGAAGAAACATCTTGATAAGGTGGTCTCTTTTTATGCTTATGACTTAGCGCGGACGATTGAATGATATGCGACCACTCCGGATATGAACCAATCCGCGTCAGAGGCGAGTCCGACTCGATGTCGTACGACGGACGGAATGTGACAACCGAACTGACAAACGCTGCCGATTAAACTGGAACAAGCTACCGTCCTAAGGGCCCCGAGAAGACCCGGAAGAATGTCGGTGGACCTCTTCCTTATAATACCGGTTAGCTAGGCTAGGCTATGGCAAACATTCCGACAAATATCACGCGCTATCCTTCCACCTTCGGGTCTATCTTCAGAGTGTTAGAGCTCTACGATGTTCCCCAATACCATGAACCACATCTCTAGCCAATCTAACAACTTGTCGTTGACGACTTCAGGCATCCCCCCGGCGTTCTTTTCTCCGATCAACTCGCCCATTGCACAAGCCGTTCCACACGGATGAATAAGCCATGAAGGGGTACCTAACGTGGGGTGATCTCCTTGCGACAGCAACGGAAACAACGCGTCCGGTTGGACCAGGGCAAATGATGTCACTTGGGTTCCGGATGACACGTGGCTTCGCAACAGACTCGTGTTCATGATCTCTTCAAGCGCGAGAGGAGTACCATCTGCATTAGCTCTCTTCAGCAAAAAGTTTTCGTTCCTTTCGGGGATACGCACGGGAGTCATGCACTGTGAAGTAGAATACGGGGACTTGAAATGTAGGGGAGAAGACGATGCTCTGACCGCAAGTAAGAAATCCCGACGAAGCGTCACGCGCAACGGCTGGGTCATCTATAGTGTCCCCTGATTCGAGACCATCTTCTTCAACAAGATCGCTGTCTCTCTTCTGAGTCCGGCATTGCAGTAAGGTAGTGCGAGACATGTAGCCAAGACCAGGGACTGTCTGAGACCAAGATTAGAACAAGGGCGATGCATTGATAGGTTGAGAGAATGTACACACTGGGTGCTCTGCCCATGACCATCCTTTCAATATAGTAGCATTCAGCGGGGAAGACGTCGTATGGCCATGGCTACCGATGAGTGCCTTACAAGCGTGTTCGAATTGAGGGCGAGTCAGAGTGGAAGTCGAAGAAGAGGCCATGAGGCGTGGGAATCAGCTGTGTAGTTCTGTAAAATCAAGGTTTGAAGCCACAAAAAGTTACGCGCGACCGACAAACCAACTCGCGCACACGAGTTGCAAGCTCGAATATCTCAAAACAAGGCCCTGGCCTAAGCGGTTCTCCTTCACCCACTTTTCCCGACATCATGGCTGTAGGAAAGGTGCGTCTCCGAGAAACACATCACAGGCTCTGAAATCAATAATGTTCTATCATCATAGAACAAGCGATTGTCCAAGGGTAAGAAGGGTATCAAGAAAAAGGTCGTAGACCCCTTCTCCCGCAAGGGTATGCATCCCCAGCGATATAACGGCCATTCTTATTCTGACGAATTGGCAGATTGGTATGACATTAAGGCCCCGTCAATCTTCGAGGTTAAGAATGTGGGCAAGACACTTGTGAATCGGTCTCAGGGATTAAGTATGTCGGGCTACCCTCGTTTGTAATTCACACTCTCACACTCATCAACGCACAGAAAATGCAAATGACTCGCTCAAGGGTCGTATCATTGAGGTCTCGCTCGGCGACCTCAACAAGGACGAGGAGCAGTCTTTCCGCAAGATTAAGCTTCGCATCGACGAAGTTCAGGGGAAGAACTGCCTCACCAACTTCCATGGCATGTCCTTCACCTCGGATAAACTGCGGTCTCTTGTGCGCAAATGGCAAACCCTCATTGAGGCGCATGTCGATGTCAAGACGACTGATGGTTACCTCCTCCGCCTCTTCGCCATCGGATTCACCAAGCGACGCCAAACCCAGGTGCGCAAGACGACGTATGCGCAGACGAGTCAGATTCGAGAGATCCGGAAGAAAATGTTTGAGATTATGACACGGGAGGCAACGAGCTGTGACTTGAAGGAGTTAGTGCAAAAGTTTGTCCCAGAGGCAATTGGACGGGAGATTGAGAAGGTGGCGCGGAGCATCTACCCTCTGCAGAACGTGTATGTCCACAAGGCGAAGATCCTCAAGGCACCGAAGTTCGATGTTTCAAAACTGCTCGAGCTTCACGGCGAGTCAACAGACGTACGTTACTGCTTACGATTGTCTTTTGTTGTGCAGCTCATCTTCTTTGCAGGAGACAGGCACACGGGTGGTGAAGGACTTCAAGGAACCAGAAGTTCTCGAATCTGTCTAATAGTCTAGAATATCACACCTTTTACTCGCCCCTGTATTGCCATCCTTTCATCCTTTTATACAGCAAGGGTATCAGCAATTTATGAGTATCATGATACACCACATAACTGGTCGGATTAGATTTTGAGTTGAAAGTTTTTGACCCGAAAGTTTCTGGGTTCTGCGGCGAAGGCTGATCCGCACGGTCACTATCAAGGATGTCTGACGTTGCATACATTAAAACCTTTCTCAACATCCACTCGGATTTCCCTAAAAAGGTGTGCAGTGGACGATAGCCTCGTATTGTTGCTAAAGACTTGTCAGGGTGTCGCCTTCTGCGACATTTTCCCACTGTTCCGGAACCCTCTAGCCTTCGAGGCACTCATTACACACCTTATTCATCGTCTCACGTCCTACGTCATACCAACCTCTCCCAACGGAAAGATCGACGTTATCGTCGGACTCGATGCTCGCGGATTCCTCCTAGGGCCCGTGATCGCCCTCAGGCTCGGCGCCGCCTTTGTGCCAGTACGCAAAGCCGGCAAACTGCCAGGCGAATGCGTGCATGCCTCATATGAGAAGGAGTACGGGATGGTACGCCCAGCGTCTTGGCTTGACTTTTGCGGGTTGGGTTGTGACTGATTGATGATGATATGCCCCGCACAGGATGAATTTGAGATGCAGGCGGACAGCATCGCGCCTGGACAGACGGTCGTCATCATCGACGACATCATCGCTACTGGTTGCGCCTTTTTTCGTTCTTGCTGACAAGTCGTGGAAAAGGCTGATCTGGTTCTCTCTGGGGCCCCTGGCCTGTTTACAGGTGGATCTGCTGTCGCTGCAGGGGAACTCGTGGCGAAGCAGGGCGGTGATGTGCTTCAGTACCTCTTCATTGCCGAGGTCACCTTCCTCAAAGGCGCGGCCAAACTCAACGCGCCAGTGTACTCCATGGTCCAATTGAGCGACGAACACACCCAGGACGATCGCACTCAGGACGAATGAGTCGACCTTTTGAAGGGGCACCCGCATAGAGGATGATTATACCAACAGTCTTGTATTAAGCAGCGCGTGCCCGTTAATATATAACATAGAGTTCCCAGCGAATCTACTCTGTTCCCCAGCCGGCTCCTGCTCCGGCAATGCGGTATCACGTTGCGGGTTCTCGAGGACGAGTACGACCCGTCCGGCGTGATCATCTTCCGCCATATCCAGCATCGCTGAAACTTGGCGCCCGTCCGATTTGCGTAGCACGACGACAGCTACGTCGTCCAAAGAGTCACCAATATCTCTAAGGTCTTCCACGCTTGCAGATGGGTTGACGGCCACCTCAGAGTCGCTGATGACCACAACACCGGACGCCCCCACTTCATGGGCGCGCATTAGCTTTTCGAGAAACGTGCATCCGCCACGGCGCACGAGAACCGCCTCGTCCGCGAAGGTCTGCGTGTATGCCTGGCACCCGGTAGGGTTCCCCACGTCTCGGACTAGTCCGACGCCTTCTCCTTGTCCGAAACGTAGGGGCTTTCCTTTGGCTGGAACGGGGATTGATGGGTTGCCGGCGAACAGCCCTGAGTAGGCCGTGAAGACCGCATCTGACACTGGGCCCCCAACAACCGATGGGATATATGAGCTTGCGTCGACAAAGTCTATGAAGATTCGGAGCTGGACGTCAACGCGCCGTCGTTCTGTTTGCGTCTCTTTGCCACCGCCGAGCGTCGTGGCCAGGGTGGTGTCGTTGATGTAGACGGTTTGGCCTGTGTGCACTATATGTGGACCCACTGCGCGAGGATATCAGTTGGTCTGGCTAGTGTGGCGACGATCAAGACGGGACCGACATTTGGAAACATCGTAGCCCTTGCCGTCTAGTCGGCTCACTATACGAGTTCGGATGCCCGTAATGCTTTTAACCATGAAACCGTCAGAAACAGCATAAATCTTCTCTAGACTGGGGCTGGTGTCCTCCACTACTGTTTTGCCATCCACAGAGAGGATGAACTCCTGTGTCTGGGGTAATGGGCCGAGTTCTCAGCTACTGATGACGCGCTATAGCATACACGTAACTCACGAAATGGTCAACCACTGGAATCGTACACCAACCGTTCGGATGCCACCACATTTCATCTCCATCCGAGAGTGCCGTGCTGACCAGGAACCGAGCGTAGTCAAAATCTGGTCGGGAGCGAACGCCTACATATAATCCCGGCATGTAATCTGCACCGACAAAGTAAGGTGGCTCATAGGCAGGGCATTGCGGGCTCTCTGCCCGACGGAGTTGCCGCAACATAGCCGATGGAGGTTTCAGATACTTCCGCTCTAGTGATAATATGTGACCCTCGGTCGTAAAAACGTAATTTGAATCGTCGCTGTGTAGAGGATTGTCTTCATCAAACAGTAAATAAAGATACTAGGGGCTCAAATTAATGAGCCGTTAACGGAAAGGTAGCTGACTGCGAACCTTCAAAGTCTCAGAAAGGACGAACGACTCCATTCGGTCCTCAAGGGCACCGCTTCTTAGGTCCTGAATGCCAGCTATACCGCATTCGACCTTTGCTTGGAGCAGCAAATCAGAGAACACTGTTTTTCCAATGTCGAGATACATGGGATCACGGGTCGCCTGCGAATGATTTAATCACGTATCAAGGCAGACCACGAGAAACGTACACGGTACAGATACCATGTAGACTCAATGAACTCTAGTGTTCTATCAATTAGAAACCTCCATGAACATGCCGCGGTGGGCTTACCTGGGCGTAATGGGTATTGTAGGGACGTAGCTTGCTTATAGCTCATATCCCAGACTTCCGGTATGCCCCCGTGCCGCTTCCATAACTGCCAGTCTAAAGGTAATCAGCACTTGGGATAAATATCTTCGAGGTAACCCTCACAAAGCATGTGGGTTTTGATTGCACTCTCGATATCACCAGCAAGGACCTGAAGTCCGGGCCAGAATGCTGACAATGAGTCCATGGTATTGTATGCCATATCACCAGTGGTCATGTGTACTTGCCGGTACTGCAAAATATCAGACCGATAACCCAAATTCAGAAAAGCGCTTACCCAAAGGCCATCTAACGACCTGGAATAACGCATGATGGCGGCATATGATTCATTCCAGACGTCAAGAAATTCGTGCTCGCCTAGCGAGTTATGGTTTCAACGACCATCAAAACACGAGAGCTCTCGTGCGCACCACTCAAGATATACCACTTGAGAGCGTACTCAAGGAAAGAGTCAATGCCGGCACCAACCGAGCTAACTTGTGGATACATCCAGTCCTGAGCTCCAAGATCAGTGTTATGCGAGGCATCTCGAAGAGGGGCGCACCAACCCCGGTCCATGCATTGACTCTATTTCCTACCAGTTCGATGTCTGATCGACGATTCCAGAGCGCAAAGAAGGCCTTGTGAGCAGCTTTCTCAAATCTAGGGTCCCCAGTAAGCCGACTCAAAGTGGCAAACTCGAGGATGAGGGATCCTGCACCGGCAGTACCTGAAGGGAACATCCCGCTCTAGCTGCGGACAGGGATAAGGTTCACATTGCCTAACTCACAGGTCTCGATGCTTTCACCAGCAGGAATCCCGTGGCGAAGGTTTATCTGCAGTTACGCATTCACCAATACGGACTTGAACGAACCAGTGCCACTCACCCTGGCGTAGGGTAGGCCCGTGGGTGTAGAAAACGCAGGGAGAAACCTCTGGCCCAGGTCGTGAGCCATGGTAAGAAGCTCTCCACGATACCATGGCAGATGAAATGGCTGTCCTGGCCGGCTAGCGAAGAGGTGACCAGAAAGTAATCCGCCGAGGACGCGGATATTGGTCTCAAAGATCTGAGGTTTGGTGTCGACATCGAAGGATACTGAGTTGATAACCCGTCGGACCGCATCCTCGAATCCAGCCCGGTCATTAAGCACGACCAGGGTGTCAAGCGAGTCTATCAGCGTGAGAGAGAAGTTGCCAGCAACATCATTGTATGCAATGTTTTCACTTGAACCCACCAAACCCAAGAAAGTGAGGAACGTAAGCTGATGTCAGAGTTGGGGACAAAGCTCACGGGATGTGCCAGTCTGGACCACGGCCCATACAGGATAGGGGAGCTAGCTGATGCTGCATTGAGATAGTGTGCTAGTGGGGTAGACGGAGTGAACAATACCTCATCTAGTGGAAAGGCTGTTATACGTGTCAGTACCGGTATAGGCAGTAAGTTTAGCTGATGAACGTACCGAAACGCATGTAGCTAGTATATCCGTGATACCAGAGGTCGCGCACTTGGTTCCTGAGAAATGGTTCAGCTAGTAGTGAGGGATGACGGGCCAATGACGCACCGCATTTCGAGCTTCCGTTGAGGCGTCCATATCGCGTGGACAACACCGGGAGCGCTGGCAGGACTAAATCGGTATGTCTCAAAAGCAGCGACAAGGACAGCCAGAAATATCTCTGGCCATCGTAATAGCCAATTCATCCGGTGCGTCTGCCTCTAAAAAAAGAGGTGTGGGACGCTCGAGAGCCAAGCAACACTTTTGAAAATGGGGCTTGACGGCCAATGGCACGCGTGGCGGAACCTGACCAAAGACGTGGCGCGTCCTCTGACTCATAACACAACGTTAATAATTAACTCTTAATTGAGGTAAACAGAACAGCACTCGCTCAATAGCTGCTGGATTTCCTAATAGCAAATCGCTCCCATCATCGACAGACTCATCACTGGCATTGGACAACGACCTCAAACACCATCTCAATATTCTCCACAATTGCAGTACTGGGCCGCACCAAAATGCAGAGACTAACAAGGCATGCACTGAACCGTCACTACCAAATCCTCGCCTCTGATATTGGTGAACCCAAGGGTATGAAGGAGAAGCTACTGTGACAGAACGATTGCGGTCTCTTCTGTGATCGTCATTAAGTCAACAACGGGAATGAGTGTCCTCACCCACCACAAGCTTTCTGTCTCAAGACCAGTTTGATTTCACTACTGTGGGCCCCGAATCAACGCAATAGTGCCACCAAAGTTTTCCCCTCCTCCTCTCCACAACCGAATGCTTTGTATTTATAAGCCACCTGACATTTAACTCAGTCGTCATCTCCCGACAGTACTGTTTGGTCGGCGGACCAAGCGTAATTTCTTTGCTCCCCTGCATGCCAAATTCTGGACCTCCCGAAGGCTGGGCCAATGACTCGAATCATTGGCCCAGCCTCCGGGAGGTCTTACTCAAGCCCGTCCCTATCCAGAGAGAAATTACCTTGTGCTCTAACTACGACGCCCCGGGGTCGTCTGAGCCAACAGGCAGAGACAGATCCTTGGTAGACTCGCCTCTGATTCAGCAGCCACAGACTTGGATCTAGTAGATGCGGACTTCTCAGATCTGGAGTCAACGGACATGTATCTTTCGATCGGATTCGAGCCGATCAGGACGATCGAGTATAAAGGGTCTATACAGTACCCAAATTTCCGCCTTGATGTCTTCTACGTCCAGGTCCACGAATAAAGTGGTGTTTGATCCGTCCACCATGGTCAAGGGATGTATCCTCAGTCGGATTGAGACACCAATCAAACCAGGTGTAGTCTCATTCCTTTCACGGCAATTGCTCAAAGGAAGCGCTCCCGCTGAGGACGAAAGGGCGGTTTGTGTTCGTTATCCCTTCCGTAGGGAAGGTCATTTGCCCGCAACAACACGATCATAAGTTGAGAAGGAGGTTAAGCTGTACCCGGCACAGCTGGACAGCGGCAAATAACGGAGTGGCATTGTAAGACTTGTTGTACCGAAACCTCCTAGGCCTTGTGTATCATCTAGTTTCAGCCATCATGCAAGTAACTCAGGAGTGGGAGGCAAGTGCGGTGTATTACAGACGGTTGCAATTTTTCTCGATGTGAAAGATGCAAGGGTAGGCTCGTTCATCTTGGGTGAGACTAGATTGAAAGCAGCGGCAAGAACAGCCAGAGATATATCTGGCCATCGTGATAGCTGATTTATTTGGTGCGTCTCATGTGTGAAGGACGCTCGAGACCAAAGGGGGTTGGATTTGGCCAGTGGACGGTAGCAGAACCGAAGATGTGGCGCACGCGTCCTGTGATGACGCTCCGAGTCACTGACAGCCGCGATCGGAAACTTTCCACCACGCTGCGTCGCGTGTAGTATCATACTGCGATGTCAAAAGTCATCAATATTTCTGATAAATTAGGGAAACTCTTGCTCGAGGGATGGGTATGTGAACCAAGCCTCAGCTTCTCCATTCGATACATTCTCATGTTTCTTCAAGATGCCTTCCGACCGGAGTTGTCAGGCTGAAGGATGCTGCGGCGCCCCATTGCTTCGTGCTCCTGAGGGACACGATCCGGTAACCTGGTTTTGTCCTAGCTGTGAAGGCGATGGGAGTGGTGAGTCTTTTGTCTCGATCGAATGTTTGTCTGACTTTCCAACTTCATAACAGTCCGCGACTCTGCTCCTAGTCAATCTGGGCCGCAACAACCCCCTTCACCTAGTCTTGCATCTAGCACTCACTACTCCCGGTCTTCCACTCCGCCGACAGAAGAATCTCACGGCGCCGGCCCACCCATACTTGCCCTACCCGTTGAAACAGAAGAGTCTATCAGGCGACGGCGGCAGTCTGACTTTGCATCAGCAGAAATTGGGAATCGGCTTCTGAAAGGATGGGCTATGCTTGCTGACGAATGCCCCAGAAGCACCTGCTATGGTATCCCGTTGGTCCGGCCTCCTAATATCGGCCGCGATAAAGACCCTAGGAAGGTATGTTCCCGTTCCGTTCGGTGACTACGCAAAAAATCGGCATCTGAGTTAATTGGGATACCCAACAGGAATGTGTTGTATGTGGCACGGTCTATGTGACAGAAAAAAGGGCGCAAGGGTTGGATACCTTGATACCCATTACGCCGTCGGGGCCAATGCAGGAAGAGATTGCCCAACCCAGCTTGCCCATTGAGGGTTCGAGCGCGACAGGCAAAGGCAAAGACAAAGCCCTTGGTAACCCTGGTGCACCTACGGTCCGTTCCAATGAAGAAGTCGTGACTAATAACTACTCACAGCTACCCATGATATTACTCTAGGTGGTCCCATCTGTTCCACCTCCCGTTGGAACTTTATCAGCCGTACACCCCACCGTCCCTGGATATCCTGCTACTTCTGTGTTCCGGGAGTCCAACCCACCTCCTCCGACCTCGTCCAACCTTGCGTTTTCCGAAGTACGTTCTCCGCCAAACGAAGCCATGACATTGTACTTATCATTCACATCTGTTCCAGCTCGTCTCCAGATCAGATGACATTCTCGCTAACTCGGATAAGGCCCTTGGCGCTACCCTGAGTGTCCTGTCCCAGAGATTGTTGCTCCTCTCCGGCCAACCGATTCCCGACCCTATTGCCATTTCTCAAACTGCAGATGCCATTGCCAGGACGGGACAAGCGCTAGTGGTGATAAACACGCTACGGCGCAATCAGGAGCAGTAGGTAAACGAACGTGCTGGCGGGGATGTTGTGAAGAGCTGAAGCTGCGTGAAATGATGGTCGTGGACAAGTCCACCAGCTGTTCCGGCTTTGTGACCACAGATTGGGTTCCATAGTGCGTTGTATCATACTTGTTATTACCTTGATGAGAAACTGTCACCAGATTTAAGCTTATCTTTGTGAGATCTAAGGGCATGCGAAAGCCGCATGTACTTCCCCTTGCGTATCCTCGGATGTCGAGCCAGGGTAAGGGGCGCTCCGTGTCACGGCAGGTGATCGCTTCCCCTGTCGTGCATGGCCGGCTCATGGTCTGGGCCGAGCGTGTCGTCGTCGCGGTACTATATGAATCCGGTGGTTGGCGAGGGGGTCCCATCCCTTACCTCAACTCTCACCATGCCTTTCTTCAACATATTCAGGTCAAAGCGGTCGCGCTCGAGCTCGTCTCCGCCGACCCCTGCAGTTAGGTACTCGGACACGGACGGCTCAGAGATCTACGACCAAGCGCCGATGTACAGGTCACGGTCCTCCTCGCTCCTCAGTCGCCCAACGGCCCACCATGGCTCCCAGCTACACGGTGCCAGTCGGGTGCAACG
>QLOS01012654.1:0-12337 GCA_003313725.1 Russula sp. MG48
CTTTCGCGTCGCGGACGTCGCGAAACGCGGCCTTTTATCCTGGGACGACTTTGTGATCTTTCAAACCCTGCTCAAGCGGCCGGACGCCGACTACTACATAGCGTTCCAATACTTCGACGTGTATGCACGTGCCTACTTTCTACAACTGGCCAGATAGCTGACGCCTGCGCCGTGGTACATAGGGATGGCTCTGGTACTATTGACTTTAACGAGTTCAAAACTGTGTTTTCGGCCAACATTGGTCCTGACGCGATCCCGTTCAATTTCGACTGGTGCGTGTTCACGTCCGTGCAAAGGCAATGGCTGTGATGTATTATGGATGTATATAGCGACTGGGTCAAGCTTTACTTGGGGCAGAAGAACGGGGCTCACGTTCTTGGATGTATGTGCACTCTGGACGGTTGTTATTGACGGCGGCCCTGACGGGTTCCACAGACAATGAATTTACGCAACTCATGAAAGGCCTACAGGGCGAGAGGTTGCGTCAAGCGTTCCAGTACTTTGATGACAACCAGGATGGGTTCATTCTGCCAGACCAGTTCAAACGTATTATCCTTGTGCGTTATTAAATATCTCCTAGCCAACAGTTTCAATGACCTTGTATCTGCAGGAACTCGCAGGGCACAAACTCTCGGATCCGGTAATTGAACTCTTGCCAACCCTCACGGCGCTTTCTCCCGGTGGTCGCATCTCGTTCTCGGAAGTCACCGCGTGTCATAATGTTATTAGAGGCACGTACGCTGTATTGACCTTATACCAGCAACTAATGACATGAGATCCACTTGCGCAATCCTGCAGAGATGGACATCATCGAGCGCGTGCTGCACGAGGCCACCGCAAAGTCCAAAGATGGGCGCATTGACCAGACGGAGTTCTTGAATTACGCGGCGTCCACTTCGCGCTATTCGCTCTTCACTCCGATGGAGGTATCCATCATCTTCCACTTTTCTGGCCGTGGTGCCGCGGGCCAGCGTCTAGCTTTAATCGACTTCGCGCAACTGCTCGACCCGCGCTGGCGCGCGCCGGGCGACATCGAGGGCGAGGCGATGGAAATGGCTACTAGTACTACGGTATCGGCCATGCTGTCCAACCTCGCGCAGTCAGCGTATAACTTTGTGCAAGGGGGTGAGTGTATCCAGACGTTGAACGGCGTGAAGCTAAGCACAATGAAAGGTTTTGCCGGTGCGTTTGGAGCGACCATAGTATATCCGATAGATCTCGGTATGTCACTTTGGAGGTCCTAGTTACATGGCATGGTGCTAAAAACCTTCTTCCCAATCTCAGTGAAGGTATGGCAACGATTTCTTTGGTGAGACTTACCGTGACCCCCGGGTTCGTTCCTTGTCGGCTGTAGACGCGGTACGTACGCGCAATGTAACCAGGTCTGAGCATATTCCTTAATAATGAAATTACCTCTAGGATACAAAATCAGCGAAGCACTATTGTCGGTCAGCTTCTGTACAAGAACAGCTGGGACTGCGTCAGAAAAGTGTTCCGTAATGAAGGCTTTTTAGGCTTTTACCGTGGTCTTGGACCGCAACTTGTTGTAAGCACCTACACATTTAGTCATGGTAGGCATGTAAGATTCAATCGTGTTCCAGGGTGTTGCACCAGAAAAGGCGATCAAACTTACGGTTAACGACCTCGTTCGCGGAAGGGCAATGGACCCAGAAACGGGCCGGATATCGCCATTTTGGGAAATCGCCGCAGGTGGGACTGCTGGCGGTTGTCAAGTTGTGAGTACAAGGCGATCGGTCTACCGTAGGAAAGTGCTCAAAATACAGGAAAGGTCTTCACGAACCCGCTAGAAATTGTGTGCGTGGGACATAGGCCGCGTTATTGACATGACATACTTACATTGAAAATCTACAGGAAAATCCGGCTGCAAATCCAAGGTGAAGCTGCCAAAGCCGAGGGCGCTGTGCCTCGAGGTGCGGTCCACATCGTCCGTCAACTTGGGCTTCTCGGCCTTTATCGGGGCGCGTCCGCGTGCCTGTTGCGTGACATTCCATTTTCGGCGATATATTTTCCCACATACTCGCATTTGAAGAAGGACTTCTTTCACGAAGGATACCATGGCAAAACACTGTCCTTTTTGGAAACTCTTACCTCTGCTGCAATAGCGTACGTGAATGCCTTGACAGCCTTGTTCCCTTGTGTTCCCTTGTGGAACGTTTCATACATGACTGGCTAACAACCCGCGTATTTGATCGCGCCGACTGATGGGTAGTGGCATGCCCGCGGCCTACCTCACGACTCCGGCAGGTACGGGATTTTACCTGAATAATTCATGATGTGAACAAGGACTGATATCCCACGTCGGGCGTGTGACAGACGTCGTCAAGACTCGGTTACAAGTAGAAGCTCGCAAGGGACAAACAACCTACAAGGGTCTTGCTGATGCGTTCACCAAAATTTGTACGTAAAATCAAATCGAGTGGAGTCACAGGGTCGCCTTCATCCAGATTAACAACAGATCGCGAAGAAGGCTTCAAAGCGCTGTTCAAAGGTGGCCCAGCGCGCATAATTCGATCCTCGCCTCAATTTGGATTTACGCTTGTGGCATACGAATATCTTCACAAGGTGATGACTTATGAAAATGCGGATCTGCTGTGTCGCTGATTGCAACATTGATACATTGCCCTATTGCTTTTGAAAGCTCTTACCGGTGAGAGATTCTGTCTGGTGGCTATGAAAGAGACCTCTGATGGGGTTGTCCGGTTGCAGTACCCGTGGAAAGAGGCGCCCCGGGAAGTGGAGACGGCGCTTACCTCGCGTGGTGAAGAGATTGCCAAGACTCGAGCACGAAATGCGCTGAAGATTCTGTTGGACGTGCATGGGGACTTTGGGCGACGAACGCCACCAGCTGTGTGAAGAGAGAGAAAGAGATAGGTTAGATCACCTGACGCTAGACATACTGATACTTTTACATCTGTCTGTGGCAATCAGTATAGAAGCAATTCAATGGGTAAGTCAGAAAAGCTTACAGTATAGGCATAGGCACCACAAGGAGCATCAATGTGTTGCCACCCTGGAGTGCTTGGCGGAACGAATGAAAGGCCGAGATGGCCTGATCTAGAAATTTGATCAGGCTAACCTAACTTGTCGGTGTCGGGATGGATGAACCCATCCCGCCGGTGTCTATTCCGTCCAGATTCAAAAGGCTGCACCCTTCTCTCTCTCATGTTTCTTCACCTTTTTTCTTCCCTCCTCTCTTAACGTTCGTTTTCTTCACTCCTTTTCCCTTTCTCTTCGTACCAGAGGTAGGTTCCGTTCCCTGTTGAAGTCGGTCTATTTTTGTTCTGACAAGTAGTCCCATAGTGCGCTTGCGCCCTAACCAGCCTCCTTGCACCTGCTCACATACTGCAAGACAGTACACTAGCGTCGATCGCTATATTATCATTTGCTTCGACCTACAGTCTTTCCTGCTTTCCTGTGTCTACCTGATCGGCTCTTTAAAAACACTTCAGTCCTCGTTTGTCCATAATGATCCCCCTCGCCGTCAGCCTTGCTCTCGCTTCCTATGCGACCGCCCAGGTCATGTCCATGGTCGCGATGCCTGTCGCCATGGATTCTTCCGATGCCACTCCCTCGTCCCCCATGAGCGGGCCTCCTGCTCCCACGATGCCTTCTTACGGTGCTGATTCCTCGTCACCTCCTGCATATAACCAATACGGCGGCTCGGAAAATCAGTATGGCGGATACTCAGCACCCCCTGCACAGTATACCCCACCCCCACAGACTGAGTCTATGCCCTACTCCTCGTTCATGGCTGGAGGCTACATGTCTATGGATTGCGGGTATGGTTACCACAAAGGGCATGATGGAAGTTGCACCAGCATGGAGTCGTGGGTGCGTAATGCATATTCCAACCGTTTCGTGCAATGCGATTTATCGGTGTGAACCATGTCTAGTGGTCTACCACTGGTTGCTATCAGCATCACCAGACGTGAGTGCCATTTTGCAACAGGTCGTTAATCAAAATCTTACCCCGCTTCTCCCAGCTGTTCTTATGAACCACCGGTCACTGTCACCGAGACCATGACGTCGATGGAGACAGTCACTATGACCGATACCATGACCGTGACAGAGACGATGACCTCGGTGTGTTCCTTATCGAAGGCTGCAGAGCCAATTTGAACTTACGGTGTACAGACCGTCACTGTTCCCACAACGGTCACCGAGACGATGACGGATTTCCGGACGATGACAGACGTGCAGACGCTGACAGATTTCATGACGTCGACAATACTGGTGCCTACTACCAGAGTCTGGGTCTCTACCGAAACCATTGACGAGACATCGACGGTCGAGCACACTCTCACGGCGACTTCAACACTGACCCAAGTCACCACCTGTCTCCAGACCGATACGCAGACGCTCACGGACACTGAGACCATGACGTCAGTGTCGACAGAGACGGACTTCGTGACCAAGACATACCTGTCTACCATAGTCGAACCCACAACCTATTTCAGCACGGTCGTGAGCACCTACGTCGTTGACAACGTGCGTTATCCTTCCTAATGGTTGTTGGAACGACGCTGATTCAGCCCCGTTACCTCTAGACAAAAACTGTAGAAGAGACATACACGCAGACGATGACTGATACCCTCACCTACGTCTCGACTGCTACCTCCACTGAATTCCAAACTGCGACAGTCACTTCCGTGTCCGTGAGCACCCTCATCGTACCGACGACCTATGTCTCGACTCTCCTATCGACCACCGTCATTAACAATGTTAGTCGTTCGATTTGATTGTGCGATCTCCTTGTTCACGATACTTATTGGCTTGATTTGCAGACCATGACTGTTGTTGACACCATGACCTCGACAATTACGGATAGCTTCACTCAATTGCAGACGGTCACGCAGGTTGCGACTGAAGTCCAGACTCAGACCATGACAGAAACATCTTTGGTGGCTGAGACTGCGCTTGTCCAATGCCTGGGCATGTGCCAATCGCAATGGGGTCTTTCGACAGGCAACGGCAACAGCTACAACACCTACGCCTCACCCGCGCCATCCTACACAATTACAACCACAGCGGCTAATCCCTACATGACGCAGGGCATGGCTTCGTCCATGGACATGGTCATGTCCAGCGCCTCTTCGTCCATGGATATGGCCATGTCCACTGCCTCTTCGTCCATGGACATGGCAATGGCCACGTCCAGTGCTTCTGCTGAAGCCGCTACTACAACAACTTGCCCAGGTTGCACCGATTAGATGTTCGTTGACGTAGAATTGCACTGTTGGGGTCACGGGGCCAGCAGCGGTATGCTAGTCTGAAGTACCTTGGTGTGCATGCAGTCGGTGTATATAAATCTCACGAGCCCGCTGTCGATTTCATATCGTTTTTTGAGGATTAACTTGTAACCAGCTGTTAATATTGGGGTCGTTGTGTCATTTGTTGCGCAACACTCCCGAGTTTGAGACTTGGATCCCTTACATTGTCAGTTCCGCTTATCACTCTTCGCACATGGTACCTTACATCATGGACGCAATTCCTGAACAAATTGCATGTTTTGTTTCTGCCGGTATTTTTGGGCGGGATTGAGGAATGATGAGAAGCGCGTTTGAGAAGTTACATAAGTTGCCGTGACACCAGGATTTATGGAGTGTGCCAGTTCTGTTTTTCCGCTCTTTTTTTTATCGCCGTAATGCCACTCAATACTGCAGCGAACCCCTTTGAACTTTCCTCATATGAAGATATCAAGGAGAACTTCGTCATCTTCTACGCAAGCCGCGATGAGAGTGGGGGCATGTGGTGTCCTGTGAGTGCTTTACTCGTGTAAACTGCAACACCTCCCGCCATGCACCGCCCTCGTTTTTTTTTTCAAATTCTGTCTACGTATTCAAGACTTCGCTCACCGCATATGCCCATCCGCCGGTATCGCCGCCACCAGGATTGCCGCGATGTGGAAGACCTCGTCAGATACACTTTCGCGCCAGCCGATGGCCCATCTGGATTAATCATTTACGTGGGACAAAGACCAGAGTGCGTCACGCCTTGCTCGGCTCTTTCTGCCGATTTCGATCGGTCCAGAAAAGAAGGCGGTGCCTTTGGTTTGTTTAATTATACCTCCGCACTTGTATCCCAGATGGAAAACGGAGACAAATCATTTCCGTGCGGCGCCGTGGTGCATTCAGTCTATACCGACAATCGTTAAACTGCAAGATGTACGTGTTTTCATCTATTTTAGGCCACCCGGGACAACAGTTCCCCGGTGGTGAGGAAGGTCGGGTGCTCACTACTAGTGACGATGGGACGATGACAGTCCAAGGAAGTTGGCCGACTCGTCGAAGGTGAGATCATCGGTGATCTCCCGGCCCTCATCGAATCGGCTGTTTATCCCCCGGCCAACAACTCGGAAGCGAAATTCACTTATCCCCACATGCAATCGTAAGCGCGAGGCAAGTCGGCCCCTGCGTTAGGCTCCGTGCTCCTCGCACTGGAATCGGAACTAAACCTGGAGGGATAGTAATTTGTGGGAGCTTGAGAAGGTTGCTTGATACGTTACTTGGCAGTTCCTTGGCCTTCGATTTGCGTCAGTAATGATATCCGGGTTTCCAATACATCGGAGAGAACTTTGGCAGCCGGACTGCGCCGCCCAATCTTGTCTGTGAGTTTAATGATGTGATGGCGCAGTAGGTCCCTATCCTCTTTTGGCACCCTCTCTGCCTTTGTCTCCAGTCGAGCATCATCACCCTGACCACGATCATTCAAGTGGTATGACATGACGCGGACCAATACCCATTGGTTATTTTTGGCAGTTGATTGTTCCTCCTATTATTGCTAGATGCACCAAACCAAAGGAGCATGTTCTGTGATGCTGCCACTTCTCTTTAGAAACGAACGCCTTCCAATCTCAGCTCGATACTGTATAGCTCCGTATACGCGTTAATCCAAATTCAATATCACTTGACCATTGTAACTGAGGTATGTGTCACAGCCTACAAACCTTCTCATCTTCGAAACCGATCTTTATAATTTTCACAATCATCTCAGGTGATGAACTTGAACACATGGACAGATCCCGCATCTCGTACTATTTGTCGACCGAGCAACTATGAGGTTCGAACCCGAAACTTCTCACAAGACAAACTATACTGCATATGATGTCGTGAACAAGATGGATGAAGGAGAAAACCACTGTCAGCATGACACAGCCGTAAACTAATCCCCTTCCTACTAATAGGGTATACTGAGGGATTTACCCTTTGAGGTAGGTAATCTCAAAAGGCGCCAGTCTGGGAAAGCTGATGAACAATTCGCTAGATGTTGCCTTTTGCAGTTGCGGACGACGTCGCTTCGTGACGTTTTCTGCTTCCGTAAGGTTGTGAGTTTGTCCCTTGCGGGTGCGGCCGTGGGTTGCACAGTACTCGGCCGTCCTTGAAACGGTGGCGTTAGGCACGGCATTCTGGTACGTAGCAGGGACAAAGATGTAATTTCCATTGGACAAGTCTCCTCTAGCGAGTCACCATCTCAAGCTCCTATCTATTTTCTCTCCACACGTATCGTTCACAATGCACACCGCATCGAACACCACGGACCAGAATTGATGGCTATACTCCTCCGGGTCTCCCCTGTCACGTTGTTGGAGTGCTTGTTTGATCGCTGCTATACTAGGCAATTATGGGATGACAATAACCGGACGAGTGCTTCCCCATCATACACCCAAATGTCTGTACACGGCGGTAGCAGTTTAGATTCAGTAAGGTTTTTGGTGCCTTGTTACGACTCTGAAAGCATTGAACTTCCCCGTAGTGTCAATTATCTCCGAGATTGACGCGGGTACCAGCACGCGCAGTGTCCAGAACACTTCTTCCTGGCTGGCATATCAGGGACCGGATGGTAGTCTCACGATCGAGTTCCGTTGTACTGAGATGGGACCCAAGAAATTTAATTTCCAACGCTTGTGACTTCTTGTACTAATATGTGAGTATGTTCGCGCTAGACCAGCGAGAGCCGTCCAAGACGGTCTGGATGGGTGCGCTAAGTCCCTTAACAAAACTGGTCCCGTGAGCTAGATTTAGATCACAATGGACGAACGTGTACACTCCGAGCTCATCACCGCTCATCCTGAGTCATAGCCACCGGAGTAGATCTTGGAGAGTCCGACCCTTCCGTGAACGCCAACACCCCGGTTCCAGCAAGTGGTATACGCCGTCAGCTCTCCGATCGTATCGTGCTCCCGGCACCGGCCGCTCTGTGCAGTCACAAGGACGGTTCGACAATCTCTTGGTTGGCTGCGTTGGATGCACAACTGGCAACTCAAGGGGCAACGGAGAAACCCGAGCAGAAGCGAACCAGACCCCGTAAACTAGAGCGGTAGTAGAGCCCTGCGGACGTGAGACAGGATAAGGAAGGAAGAGGGATCAGAGAGTGGGCGCAAAATGCCAACTTGAAACAGAAGGCTGAGAGGTCAACTTCAGTGGTGGTCAGTCACCCTCACGATTCTCCTCCAATCAAACCTTCTCATCTCGTCCGCCCACCGGGGATTGAAAAACAATGCGACTGGCAGTGCTCTACACACATAACGTAATTCCTCTTATTCAAACTTCTGAATGTAGTACTGGATTTCTAGCCTTTTTTTTTGTTGATTTTTTTTTCTTAGGCTGGTCAAGAGCAGTGCCAATCCCTCGGAGCCAGTCTATGAGTCACACGTACTACAATCCATCAAAGTCTGTGCTGCCCTTCCTAACTTGTCCCCGTCACATTACACGCATGGAGATCTTACACAGGAAATTATCTTCCTCCAGAAACCATGAACTACCGGTGATGGTTCCAAGACGGGGCACGGGGTAACAAGTACTTGTGGCACCGCGCAGTACTTAAGGCTTCATACCTCTGCATTCATGCCGGTCCATCACCACACTTCCTCTCCTGTGCAGTCCATTCTCATTTCCTTCCCCACATATTTTCACCTTTATTCGGTCTTTGTTCATTCAGAATGCCCGGCCTGACTCCTATTCGCTCATCTGCAAACACGCTTGTCGTTCAGCACGGATCCGCCGCCGACTTCCTGTCTGCAACCTTCCCTACTCTTCGCCACCATGAAGAATCTGCAAATATTGTGTTTGCACACGCCCTCAAACTTCTTGGAAGCGAAGCAGCATTGACAGGGTGCCATTTCATCAATGAATCTGATGTCAGTACCTGGTGGAAACAAGAAACGCGCACATCTCAAAATCACGTGGTTAAGGGCCCCACCGGCGGGAGCAACGGTAATAGTGGGAGTGGGCCATTCTGGCTGACCGTCTGGTCTTCTCCGTCTCCGTTCATTCCTCCAACACTTGACATTGTGTTATCATGCGTCAGCTGGACGCTGGGCGATTACCCCATATTTCTGTGGACGCCGAAGAACCTCACCTCAATGTCGCCTTCGTGGCTCATCCCGCGTATCGAGCTTCTCGCGGAGCATCTCCTTGATATTGTGCCCCCACGGCGTGTGTTCTCCGTTTTCGGCATGACCCCGCTTGTCAAGTCGTTTACAAGGTATTGGTCGGATCTGGTCAAATGCCCCATCGAGCCAGAGCCGTTCTACGCCGCTTATTACTCGTATTGCAATCTGGAGACCTTCAAAGAATCCAAAGAACCCCTTCCTCGCGGGGATAATGATAATATCCGCCGAGCCAATATAGAAGATCTCACGGCAGTTGCCCAGCTCTGCAAGGAGTTTGCGGATGATACGGTACGTACATCCTGCCGCAATCCCACCGTCTTGTTGGCAATTAATTTGTTCCAATTATAGGTGTATTTCCCACTCGAGATAGATGCTGCAACAATCGAGGCACGAGAACTTATCTCTAAAGGTCTCATCTGGATTTACGAGTCCGATGGAGAGGTTGCTTCCATCTGTGCTGTCACTCGTAGCACCCAGAATGTCTCGGCGATTACCAAGGTGTACACGACGCCCAAATGGAGACGACGGGGATTTGCAGAATATCTCGTTCGTAATGTAACCAGGCGGTTCGTTATCAACCTTTCTCACAACATGGTGTCTGTTTTGTGCTAACTCATCATGCCGTCATCAGCCTTTTGATCGACTGCGGGAAGCGAACTGTGACGCTCTACGTCGGGCACAATAATAGCGCGCAGCGTGTCTATGACCGCGTCGGATTTGTCGGCTTGTGTGGGAAGGAGAAGGTAAATGGAGTAGAGGACTCCCTGGAGCTTGGCTTGGTGACCGGTGCACCAAGGGGCCACTGGTGAAGACTGCATAGACACTGCACCCGCAGATTGATTTCATCGACTAATTCGCACTATTTCCTCTTTGCTAAAGTTGGCTCAGTCAGCGTCCTGAGTCCTAAATGTATCAATTAAACGCGTAGCTTACTTAGCACACAAGTACCACCATTCCTGCTGTAACACCACACGCCCCTTCGGCAAAGGGCAACCCATGGCCCGGGTTTCCTTATGAGGATGAGGAGAAGATCCGAAGACTGGGGTGCAACCGCGATCTATAACGAGCTGCCGATAGTCTAGTTCTTTTCTGTCATCATCACAGTCTAACGCAGGCTGGAGCGCCGCCCTCTGGGAAGATCTGGTGGAAAAAGGAACTGTGCCCTGATCCACCGCTGAGCGTTCGTCATGTCAAACGCGAGGCCGTTATATGGCTGATGCAGACCCGGACACGTGTACTAGACGAATGCCGGAAACCACAAGGCTATACGCCTCACGGACCATATGGGAACACCCTTCTGACATCCCACCGTTTCACTCGGCTCGGAACGGGTTGATATCGCCGATCAAGTAATACATCACACCAAATCCAATCCAAATAGAGATTTGAACATGCTCCAAACTTGTGGCAGGTCCGATACCCGTGCGTGCCTAGGCTCTGGTCTAGAGGACGCGCTTCTTATGCATCAATGTACAGTACTGTACGGTGCTCTTCCGTGGCCGCGAAAAGTTATATTGTATGTCAGCCGCGGAAAGTCCCGACTGGCTTCCATTAGACGGCGATACGGCCCGAAGCAAAGGTCCAGCAACTCCGCAGCATTCCTTCCTGTTCGTTCGCGGAGAGCTAATAGAAGTTTCTCACGGGTAGGACCAAGATCGTTGGATGGATGGTTCGCCGCTTCGTCAGATTTGGTATGCTACGTTGAGCATGAAACTTCTGCCCCCCCAGATCGGACTGGGACCACTACACAAGTACAAACCAGCAAGTGCTTAGTTTTCGGACGGCAGGTGAGGGCACATCTTTAAAAGGGGACGGAGGAGACAGCTGACCAAAGTGATTGATGGGTATAGCCAATGAAAACCCGCTGGTGTGCCTGCGACTCAATCACGTCCAAGCTGGCAAGCCTTTCTATCACCTCTCATCTGACCATTCCTAAGTTCTTGAGAAGCTTTGTCACAAGTCCATATTCCAGGTCTGACAGGGATACCTGTTACAACATTCTGTGAGTACATCCAAAGACAGTGGATCTGGGAGTTGAGATGCCACCTTAATCTGACCGTCTGTGGTGTCCCACGCACAAGTCGCACAAACCAAACGGATGATACGGCATGCTACTAACGGTCCTAGAAGCTTCCGTCATATCCGGCCTCAGTTATCCCCTACCGTGCCATTTTGTGTGACGGGACCTCTGTGAAAGTACCCGTGTACGGTCGCTATTAAAATGCCATACGCAGGCACTATCTTCGTCAATCCCCACGACGTGCTACGGTATCAACCAATGGGCATGAACATAACGACACGGGCGTATTGTATTTTCTGATGTCTGGGGTAAACATGAGAACTTCGGCGCCTTTCAGGCCACTTATAGCTAGGGCATGTGGCTTCCCGGGTCTGGATTGAAATTGGGGGGAGTTCGGTTTACCTCCAGAGAGCTTGTCACAGCTTCAAGGCACCCAAAATAGGCGGAGAGCCGTTCCTCGAGTCCCAATAAATGGAAAAGTGACCTCATTTCCGTGGGGACCAGTCAGCCCCAAAGGGTGTGGCGCAACATAGTCGGCTGCCAGGCCCGATCATTCATGCATGAGGCCGGTAATGCTTATAGTACCCAGTCTGTCAAACAGTCGCCAACCATTAAGGTAGACATTAGCCTGTTCTTGCGTGTCCATATTAAACATACCATACCATAGTTACGTGACTATCCACCAACGAACTTCGCAGGGTTTCTGTCGACCTGACGGCCCATTCGCGGTATCTCACGGCGGATGGCTTCGACGCATCGTTAGAAAATATGTTTCTGGAGATAGCTCAATGTTCTCTGTTGGCATACAACGAGAAGCTTCGGAATCTAGGCCCAGCATCTGTCCACCGACATACCAGATATGGACTTTCAAATTAACTCTGGGAATGACAAGTCTGGAAAGGACC
>QLOS01012862.1:0-11903 GCA_003313725.1 Russula sp. MG48
ACTGTCACTCTGAATCAGGGCCCTCTTCTGGATCCTAACGTGTAATCCTCGGAGTAGCCGGACTTCCTGACCACGGCAAGACATCATCACGGACATAGGGAGAGTAAAAGGCATACTACTTGTGATGGCTTTGTTGGGGTGAGCCCATGCAGCAATTTTCATTGACGTGGCACCATGACGCGTCGCTGGTGGGCTACAGACAACTATGCTCCAGTGCGTCACTCAAGTTGATGGTCATCTACATCACAAAATGTATCAGATTAGAAGACGGTGACTATATATGGGGACCGATGGTGACGACTCCGGGTTTGGGTCGCAAGCCGAGGTCTTTGCGCCGTGACGCGGCTTAAGACTGATAATTTAATTTTAATTGATGATCGTCCACGCATCAAGCGATGGCACAATGTTGTAGGTAACAACACTAGTCACAGCAATCAGGGCAAACGTGCTACGCCATCAGTGCGGCATGGGGTGAGGTCCATAACGTAAAGTTACCGCCACGGGGTGTAAAGTGATAGTCCCGTACTGTACATCTAGGAAAGTGGGGGACAAGAGCTTTTGAGTGGTAAACAGAGACGTGGTTGATAATCGATAATCCATTTGGCGTCTTTACCACTCAGTACAGTACGACAGGCGAAATCGTTCTTACAAAAAGACGCACGAGCTAAATTCGGTGGGCCACATACTCCGCACAGGTTCCTGGGCAACCGGAGCTCGAGTAGCCAGCGTCCACCCCAGCGCCACATAGCCTGATATCAATGACAGGACTAATGGTCATAGAGGTGGGAATCTAATATAAGACAAAAATGCAACGGGGAGACCCCGGGAAGACGAGTCACGTTGGTCGGTCTGAATGTCCTGAAGGATCGATTTGGCATCTAAAGTGCTATACGCTAATGCCCGTACTATCCCATAGATAAACGAAAACACAACTCGTTAAACCCGTGGCCGAAAAATGTGGGGTTAGAAGCCATCGTAGTTCGAGCCCGAGGATCCGTATCGAGCACATCGCCCGTGTTCACATGAACTAGCCATAGGGGGATCCGTCACAAGAACGCAGCAGCCTTGGCTGGTGCGCAAAGTGTATGTATAGATTCCTAAACGCGGATGTAAAATCACAGCTGCTGGAATAAGGAGGAAAGCCAACGCGGGGTTGTTGGCACCCTCCACAACGTCAAATTCGCCGCCGTGCGGCTACTCCAGATCAACGGACTTAACAAGCGGGTCATATAGCGCAGCCGTGAGGACATGAAAGAAAAAGTCCGCAACGGAAACGCCGCCATTGTATGTCCTCGAGGACGTGGAGGTGATACTATTGCTATAAAATGGCGACCTCGGTCGCATGGGATCTCCGCAATCGCTCGGGTGGCGCGACTCGCGACTCGCGACTCGCATTTCGCGCCCACTTGGGTGTCGTTCTTGCTGTTTGCTGTTCACGGCCAGAACGGCGGCGGCGTTGACTAGACCGCTCGTTGGATCGGAATTGCCGTCATAGCGCCAGGAGACTAAGAGAAAGGTGGTGTCAGAGGAGAAGAGGACGCAGGGGCTACTAGTCGTTTGACGCGCTTCTCGCTTAGAAAGTCCTCACACCTTGGCAGTGATCCACGAGCTGGAAGTCCTTGCGTCATTCATGGACGTGGCCCGCATATTAAGCGTACCCCAGCGGAAAGAGAGACTCTGCGCTGCTATTGAAGGGAACAACCAGAGACACCAAAGAAAGGAGAGCCCTGAATGCCAGGGAGAGCATCGTCGCGAGGGATAACGAGAGGGGTGATTATATGTATAAGGGGGTGCCAGAATGGTGAAAAGCCTTTCAATGAGAAATCCCAGAGGAGTGGCACTGGTCTGGGAAATCAAAGTTCTGGTGTGGGCGAAGCAGAAAGGGCAGATCCATGACTCTGTGTTCCTTTATCACGTCGATGATTAATAGGATGGGCGCGCACATCCCACGGTTGCCTGCACATGCCTGCACATTACAGGGCATAGAAAGCGTCCGATAGTAAGACATGACCTCTGAGAGGACAGGGTTCGTGTTCGAAACGGAGAGGCCCGGAGAAAGGTTGCCAGTGGTGTGTGCGTGACTAGTATGTGCGTGATGTACATGTTCACAACCTCCTTCCGTCGCAATGGGGCTGCCAGTTCGGAAATGGCGCATTCGGGATCTGAGGAAGTGACCCACAAATCTATTGGGCAAATTATTGTCACGATGGAAAAGTGCTAAGCGAGTTCATTCAGCTCCACGCAGGTGACTCGGAAGTGTCCAATCGGCCCGGGTACGATACCCGCGGCTTGGTTCCCTGACAATCTCATGTCAGCGGTCGAAATAGCCCGAATGGTCAAGCACCTGAGCACCCCTACTCGGGGGGAGTTGCAAAGTGCAGCGGAACTGGTCCGCACGTCTGTATCCAGCACGCAAGGGGACCGCCGCAAAAGTGCGGCGGCGATGGACATCGTATTAATAGATCCGCGCCGTAATGTCGTCGACGATAGAATGGACTCTAAAATAGGTAACGAAAAGCAAACAAATCATGCAGCAATCTCGCGATACGGCCCCTCTCCACCCATGCCTTCGTACCATGCCTTACCCTCCGTCGTGGGCGAGATATAACCAGCCCGGATCACGAAATCGCCAAAACGTTCTCCATCGAGTCTCTCGAGAGCGTACCGCTTGATCATAGGCCCGAGGATGGCTAGTATCTCTGGCTCGGTCACGCTCTCTGAGTAAAGATGACCGAATTAGAGATGGGATCGAAGGCGTGTGAGAATTTTGACTGACCTCTGTAGATCTTGTTTAGCCGCTGGCCGTAGTAACCACCTCCGAGCAGCATTAGATAGGTACCGGGCGCTTTACCAACAAATGCGACCTCTGAAGATTTGTGAGTCATCGCCTATGCGGGCTGCAGGAATGAGGCGTACCAGCAATGTATGGCCGAGCGCAGCCATTAGGACAACCGGTCATGCGCATGACGATTGAGTCATTCCGTAGACCGTTCTCTTCACAGATTTTCTCCACCTTGTCAATAAGCAGTGGTAAATACTAATGGGGCATCAGTGGGGCAGAAGGAAGTAAAGAATTCAAATGAACAGACTCGTTCAGACTCGGCCATAGCAAGACCTGGGTAGCGATGTCAGGATAATATGCGCGAATAGGTCGGTAGGTATACTAACCGCATGTCGGGAAGGCGACACATGCCGACGAGGACAAACGTAGCCCAGTAAAGTCGAGATTGTCTAGCTTGTAATGCGCGAGGAGCCTCTTGATTTCGGGCAACTCCGCAGTCGGGATATTCGAAATGATGAGGTGCTGATTCGCAGTCAAGCGAAACACGCCCTTATGTATCTTTGCAATCTCCTGTAGCGCAGTCTTGAAGTCACGGCCGGGCTCGTCTTGTACACGACCGTTTTCGATGAAGCAAGTGAAGTGATGGTTGCCGTCCTCGCCGGTTTGCCAACCAAAGTCGTCGATATTACGGTCGAACGTATACGGCCGTGCAGGTTGAAATTGGAAGCCAAGAAGTTTCTCCACCTCTACTCTGAACGTATCGAGGCCCATCCGATCAATCGTGTACTTCAGACGAGCATTCTTTCGGCTACGCGGACCTTGTCAGCGGTACGCGGAACAAAGGCGCCGAACAAACTCACTCGAGACGGTTGCCATTGTCCCTTTGCACCAGCATGATTTTCTCAGCGACTACAGTACCCTGTTCTGGGGTCACGAAGCCAAGAATACTACCTGTGCGGGGATACGTCTTCTTGTTACCGTGTGTAACCCCCATACCACCACCTGCTGTGACGTTGAAGCCAGCCAACCCGCCACGCTCATCGACAATGGCGATGAAGCCGACATCATTCGCAAAGAGATCGACATCGTTAGTTGGCGGCACTGCGACAGCAATTTTAAACTGAAGAGAGATGATTAGGTATTCGTCGAGTGAAGAAGGTCATCTGAATCGGACCTTTCGAGGAAGATAGAACTCGCCATACAAGGGCTCAAAGTCCTTCAGTGCCTCGCCAGCCACCAGCTTCTTGTCCAGCCAAATTTCATGATAGGCTGTCGTCCTAGGCAGAAGATGTTCGCTGACACCCTTGGCAAATGCAAACACCTGAGCATGTAGCTTGGATAGCGATGGGATCGCAGAGCAAAGAACGTTCCTTAGGGCAAACCGGGTCATTCTCGTCTTCCTGGTGCCATAGTAAAGGAAAAAAAAACGTACCTATTAACATCGCCGCATGCTGCCAAAGTATCAAGAAGAGCACGATTGATGGCCTGTATCGCAGGTTTCAAGTGCTTTTTGATCACGCCATGGAACTGGAATGTCTGACGCGTTGTGAGTTTGAAGTGCCCACTGCCATGCTCGTCCGCAATCTGGTCCATCGCGAGCCACTGTGCAGGGGTACATACACCACCCGGGAGGCGAACACGGATCATGAATGCATATGCAGGCTCGACACCTTGTGCCTCGCGTTCGTCATGGATGTCCCGGTCGTCCTGCTGGTAGATGCCATGGAACTTGGTCACTTGCGTGTCGCTCGCTGCCAGTGCACCGGTGCTGGTATCCTCAAGGCCTTCCGCGATCGTTCCCCGGAGGTACGACGAGGCCGCTTTGATATGCTCGTTCGTGATGGGTTCGGGCTCATCTTCATGCACCTCGACCGAGTCGACACCCAACGCTTTCCAGATCCGTGGTTCCCAGGTTTTGTAACCTGTTTCGGCACCATCCGCATCTTGGTCGTCCCCGAGGCCCAACTCAGCGAAGCGCTCGCCACCAAGGGCAGCAAGTTTTGCGTCCAAATCCTTGCCCGGTCTGTTGTAATAATGCACGTCCTCGGGTCTTGGCCAATAATGGCTATCTCCCATGCCAAATACGGAATATTTCAGTTTTGCCAGGGGTTGTGAACCAGTAGCTACAGCGGCGTTGAGTAGCTTGAAGAATGTTCGGCCATTCTGCGGAGGTTCGCCTTGACCCGCTGTCGAAGTGATGAACACGACATGTTCTTCGTGTGAAAGGGCATCGATATCCATGGTATCCATAGATGCAATTGTGGTTGACAGTCTACGCGCCTGGGCTCTACCAGCCAATCGCTTCGCCTTCTTCTCAGCCGCGCCGCCGTCAGACGCGTATAATATCAACAAGGGCGGTGCGTCGATCCCCGATAGCAATTCTGCGTAAGCTTTCTGGGCACGTTTCTTCCGCTCCGCCTTCACGGTTTCTCCCAGATTTGTCACGAGTTCCGCCGGAAGCAATGGCTTGGCACGGACCAACTGAGAAAGGTGGTTTTGGCGATCCAGGAATGCTTGCAGATCATTCTTCACTGCATCCGAGTCAAGAGAGAACGGCTCTTTGCCAATGGCCTCCTTGCTGGGGTCCCAACGGTACAGAGGCCAATACCCGGAATCGACCGCTAATTTGGTCTCCTTGACCAAATCGAGAGCTACTGTGTCTTCTGTCACGTATGGAAGATATGCAAGGACGACGCTGGGACCTTCGAACTTGTCTGCTTCGACTAGTGCCTGCAAAACTTGGGCATACGACGAGTAGACAGCGACGCTAGCCACATATACATCTCCATGGTTCATAGCATACAGCCCGATATCGTGCTTGCGGCGGCTGGGATCCGATGTATTGCGAGTTGTGTAGGGCAATGTATCGAGAATGAGGACGTTTACATCCAAACCAGACGCGATGGCATGGTGAAGGCCTGACGATCCAAGGTCGTAGGACCAGGCGTCTGACCCAATTATCCATCGAGACTTCAGCTTGAAATGTTCACGGAGTGACAAAATGCAGGTTGCAGCCGGGTGATCAACCCCCGACTGTAGAGCTGCAATGATCTCCTCTCCAATCGGCTGACTCTTTGTGACGTCATCCTTGACGAGAATCCAGCGACTTAACAGCGAATGAACCTCCGGTAGTAATTTTGAGTCTTGCAACAAAGCCTGGACTGCCTTGATAAGCTCGGCACGCTCCTCTAACGTTCCGCGAATACGTCCCAGAGCGAATTCTGGACTGGTTGCAAATTCGCCGTAAGATGGCACTAGGGATGGGGAGTTTGATATTTCCAAGCGCTCGCCAAAGAGATGACTCAGAATTCTAAAATATGAGCTCTCGTGCCTCGGTATATGGGGAATTTCAGGGAGGGTGGATAAAGATGTGGTTGGCGCCCCGAGTCGCGTGCGAACGGAGGGTTTCGAGGTCGTTGTGGCTTCAAGGAATGCTGCAACGTCTTCCGATTGCACCCCACTGGTGTCACCTAGATAAGCGCTGCGGATGGCGGGACGATCTTCCGCATCACGGTATTGAAGGACACCAACGATATCGAGGAAGAACGGCGTCCACTTGGTTGTCCATTTTTGAATCTGCTCCAGTACAATGACGTGGCGCACAGACGGACGGATGGCGGCGAGAATGCGAGAGGAAGGTAGGGGTGACAAAAGAGATACGTTTACGTAGCCGACTCCGTCAACATCAAAGTCCACACTGGTCTGACCGAGGCCAAAGATAACGGTATGAGGGTCATCGTGACCGTGCTGCGCGAGAGCACGCTGTGGCCGACGGACGAGGGCGAGTGTCGCCAATGCTGCCGCTTCGTAGCCCTCCAGAAGGCCTGCGGTAGCAGGATCCACAGGAACAGCGACCGTCGGAGTGTTTGGTGTCGCTGGCCGGGGAGAGTAACGCCCATCCGAGTCACTTCCTCTTCGCGAATGTGTATCGGCAAGTCCATTAGTAAGCCCATTGACGTGACCATTGGCAACGCCGTTGACCAAACCACTGACATGCCTCGGTGCGGGACTGTACGGTCGTGGGGAAGAAGGACTGTACGGTCGAGGAATCGGACTCCGCGGACGACTGGGAGTTGGACTGTGAGGGCGCCCCGTAGCTTTCGAAAGGGCGCGTGCGCGCTTCTCAGCGTAGAGGAAAGGTTTCACTTTATCCTCTGCAACTTCGTCCACCTTGTCATTCTTGTTGCCAATGTGGAAAACGTGGACAACTGCCTTGCGTTCGGTACGTGCGAGTCGTGATGCTAATAAAGCGTTGTCGTGGGCTTGTTGGGCGCTGGAGGAATGTATGAAGTAGGGGACCGCTGCACGGAGAACTAGAGCATCGGCGAGGTCGTCCTGTGCCGCGATGTGAATAACAAGAGGGCGGGCGGATAGGTCGGAGAGGTGTGGTAGGAGACGGATGAGAGCTGATGAGCTGGAAACAGTGTATGACAGCAAGGAGATAGCGCTGTGACGTAGCAATGGAGGGGTAGGGTCCGAACCATGAGGAAGGATTGTGAGGGGAGTTGAGTGGAGGGCGCTCTGAGGTAAAGATTTCCAATATAGGGAAAACTCGGATGGAGAGTCGACCACAGCATCGGAGGACAGATAAGCCACCCGAGCGACGGCAGCCACAGAGGGTACTATTGGCATCCTCGTGGATTAGAGAACTGACAGTCGATAAGCGGCACCGCACGAGGGATGTAAGTGACGTAGAGATACCTTTTCAATGGTGTGTATCGCTGGACAGAGTTGGGAAGACATTTTTCCAGAGCTGAGCCCGGGGTGGCTGATATAGGGTACTGAATTCCGAATTGCTGAGATGAGAGCACATCATCCGCTTGTCCTTGTTTGGTCACCCTCTCTTTTTTCTTGTTGTGAGAGTTCCCTCTTTCTTCAGCCTCAAGGAGGCGCGTCTCATATCCTCGATACTCTCTACTTGACATCAGGTATTTTTTTTTGCAAATGATTCTTCATACCACTTCGTGTGTGGGATACCTTCGGCCCTTCTAACACCATGGGGCAAATAACGTAAGTGTGCCCCGGATTACTCCGCGGAGGGGGTCACCTTATCCCGGCCATGGTTTCTACGCCTTCCGACTTGGTGCCATGTACCTTTTTAACTTCTCCCCAAGGCGGGACATATCAAAAACTGACTGATAACCCCCAACCTATGCGAACCAGTGATGGAACTCCTCGTCACACTCCTCTTGGCTTCAGTATCACCCAAGAACGTTCGAATCTAACTGGGTTTGTGTGTCTTGTGTGGGAACTCGATGTACCTATGCATGTCATGTGAAGGCTTTCCGAGGGTTGGGGCGCAGATTTCCTGATTGGAAGTGGACAGACATGAGAAAGTTAACGCGTTTCTGGCTAAGCTATCAATCTGGTAAGATTGGTCCCGCGGATTCACGGTGTATCATATAGTGATTAACCTTGGGGAGTGTGCTTCTCGTTGGAACCCTTCATGCTGTGCGCAGACCCCAACGCTATCAGCCTCACAGGCCACAGGCCAGCCTATAACCGATGTATGCACAATCATGGTTCACAGGACAGGGGTGATTGTCTACCGATTTGACGACGAGATTCCGTGACGCAAAAACTTTAGGAAGATGTTACCGGTCGGATTTGACGTGTTCTGATAGTACTGGCGGTATAGCGTGAACACCTTCAGCCAGCGGGTAGTCGCCAGGAACCGCTCATATAAACATATCCTTACCGAATAAAGGTCTTGCTAGGCCAAGTAGGATAACACGTTAACTCGGATAATGAACGGAGGTACCGTAGATCCGTGGTTCGGGAAGCAGCTATTCACATGCACTTAGATGATCTGTAAGCTTGCCTTTCTTCCGAATGGGCACAAAGCGTCCTACATGAGGGCGAGCCTTGGAAACTCCATGAACGATCCCGTGGCATCGTTCTCTTCGTTGGCTAGACCCTGAGGGTCTGCTAGTCTGGAAACTGCCAAGTGCGAGAGGAACGACGTGAACGCAAACAATTGTGGCCCTTCAGTTCAAGCTGAGACGGGATGACATCCTTGCAAGCCACTTATTACGCCCCTTGCAGAATGTTGAGGGTCCGCGTATCCGTACCAACTATCCATGAAGGCTAGCATATCCGAGTCAGCCACATGTCATTTATAGTCGTGACTAAAAAAAACGCTCTTCCATCCCCCTACGCTGAACCTAGTGTATTTATCTTGAACGGCGTCATTCATCCGGACTTACGTTCGCCCAGTGGTTTGGCGGTCGTCTGAATTGCGGCTGACTGCGATCACGCCTGGTGACATTGTATTTTGGGTGGAACATGTAAAGGAAACGTTAAGTTGGCATCCCCCCTCTCGAATTTCATTATTGGCAAGCCGGAGCTTTGACCTTGGAATTCAGAGAGAATTCATGCCTGTGCACACCTCAGCTTAAGCGTGAAGGTACCAGACTGCCGGTTCTATGGGAACGAGTCGCCGAGGATATACCGGGGATGGGGGCAGCGGGGCTGTAGTGTGCATAAAATAACACAGCCCTTTCTCAATTGCCGAAAGGTGTCGCACTGGATGCCATCTACGGATTCGACCCCTTTCCCATTTCCCATCCTGCGGTTACTAGTACAGTCCAGTACATCCATTTCGCATACCAAATATCTTCGTTGAATCAGTCTGCTTTTGCATACATCCTTCTGGGATCCTCTCTCCGAGCCGCGCTCCCAATCACTGTGACCCCGTCCGCTCAACGTACTTCTCTTATCGGGGAAGAGCATGTCGCTTACCGTGATAACTGTGGGTTGTTCGCGGCCAAGGAATTCCTTCAAGTTGCTAATTTCCAGCGCGACATCGATGAGCGCTTGCAAGCCTTCACCGGCGTCTCGGGCAAGCTCCTCCGTGCCCGCTTCCGGCGCGACATAGCGTTCCACATACATACGCACTGTCGCACCTTGGCTACCAGTCCCGCTGAGACGCCAAACAACACGGCTACCGTCCGAGAATGTCACAACCTGACCCTGGTTCTTGCTGACGCTTTTGTCGATTGGGTCAGTATAGTCAAAGTTGTAGGCACTTGCGACCGTGAAGGATGTGCCCGTTGCTGACGACGTATATAACTTCCCAGAGAATGATGAAGAATTGATGAGCCCATTGACATGGTCAACAAGTTTCTGTGCCCCCTCAGATGGTACTTCCTCGTAATCATATCGCGAGAAAAATGAGCGGCCGTATTTGGCGTAGTGCCTGTTCAGAATCTCGCGAATGCCCCACAGCTTCCCGGACGTGTCTTGTTCATTAGCAGCAGCGATAATGTTGAGCCAAGCTATTCGCAAAGGGAGAATGTTGGTTGAAGAATAACTACAGGATACTAAAAACGCACCAATGACCGCCCAGAGGCCGTCCTTCTCGCGGATGTGGTCGGAGCCCGTACCAAATGATTCTTCACCGCAAATAGACAGGCGGCCTGCATCCATAAGATTGCCGAAAAACTTCCAGCCTGAGATGCTTCTCTTAGCTCCGGTAATCGGAAGGATCATGCTATCGCACCTGTCGGTACCTCAAAATATTCGAGGCCTTTGGCTTTAGCGACGAGATCGATTGCGGCACTTGTAGGCATACTGCGGGCGAGACCTTTGACGCCACCCTTAAAGTAGGGAATCACCTCCGCCCAATCTGCGATGATCGCGACAGAGTCCGAAGGCGTCACAAAAGCACGTGAACCGTATATCATATTCCGGTCACCGTCCCCATCACTTGCGGCACCAAATGGGATTCTGTCCCTCTCGACGGCTTCTACGAGCGAGTGTGCGTATGTGAGATTGGGGTCGGGGTGTCCCCCGCCAAAGTCAGGAGAAGGTTCACAGTTTTGGATGGAAGATTCGGGAAGGCCGAGCGCGTCAAGGAGAATTGCTCTAGCGTAGGGCCCAGTTACCCCATGTAAGCCATCAAACAGTACGCTGAAGTCGGACTTGTGAGATGTAAGGAATGACCTAATGAGCTTAAAGTCAAAGATTCCCTGAAGCAACTCCAGGTAATCCTTGACGGAATCAATGATCGAAACAGCGAGGGGTCCATAAGTCGTGTCGCCAAGCTTGGAAAGGTCCACTGGGGGTGCCTCTAGAACCTTGTAGGACGAGATTGTCTTAGTCCTTGCAAATATCCTCTCCGTAATGTTCTCGGGGGCAGGGCCACCATTTTCCACGTTGTACTTGATACCAAAGTCCGCATTGGGACCACCAGGGTTATGAGAGGCCGTGAGCAAGATGCCGCCGTTTGCTTTGTACTTGCGAATGACATTGGAAGCGGCAGGAGTGGATAGGATTCCGTCCTTCCCGATTATGACTTTAGATACGCCATTCGCAGATGCGATCCTCAGGATTATCTGCACCACTTCGGGAGAGTAGAAGCGTCCATCTCCACCGACGACCAAGGTAGAGCCTGTAAGGGGGATAGCATCGAAGATCGCTTGAACAAAATTTTCTGTGTAGTGCTATCACGATGATATCAGAACGATTCGACAGACATGTGGCGCTGTAGGCGTACTTCCTGCTGGAAGACTTTGACCCTAGTAGCATCAATGTGAATGGTCTCCGACGTTTTACAGAGGTTCATGAATCACCTCTTTCGCAGGCCAGATGTCCCCGGTTTCTGACCATCAAATGGTTTAGTAGGAACCTCCCTAGACATGACCGATGAACAAGAGATTTGTTTCCAGAAGAGAGAGCAGCATCAACTGATCTATATCGCCTCCACAACACGTGATCGTTCTAACTCGTCGATGACATCATCTGCTACACCGTACTGTACAGTATACCGAGTTTACAGCTTCCCCCCGCCTTGAGTCTCACCCCCGAATACTTCTCTAAAAGCACCGCCTATCTCCTTCAACATATCTTGTGTCACAACGCTCCTTCCTTCTTTTTCGAAAGCTCGTCGTGACGTCGTTCGAGTTACCATGCTCCCCCCAATGGCTGCTAAGATCGGCATACGGGACACGGGTATCGAGTTATCGCCAAAGGCCCCAGTCTCGTAGCATTTGGCCCACGCCAGGAACGTACCGACGCCCCCGCTGAGAATGTCACCCTGTCCCCCACAGCGCTTCAATCCCCCAGGTGTCTCTACAACTATGACTTCATTTTGCTCGCCCTCTTCCGGCGAGATTTTTGA
>QLOS01012930.1:0-11911 GCA_003313725.1 Russula sp. MG48
TCCATGTCGCGTGTCTCCCGGGGTGGCGCCGAGAATGCTGTGCTCAGACCCAACGTTCGCGAGGACGACCGCATCCAAGAGGAGTCAGAGTCCGACGGCGAGGTCCCACAGAGCTTCTTGATCGAGTCTCCCGCTGCGCGCCGCGCGCCACTCTCGCGCAAGATCCGCGCACGCGACACCCGCCTCGCATCGAACCCCACCACACCCGCCGACCCTCCTCGGATATCTGTACCCCCGCGTCCCTCGGAGATTAACGTGGAGCATCCTCTCGCCCGACCCTCGTCCGCGTCCGCGCAGCCCAGTCCGAAGCGCGGCCTGGATGCGTACGAGCGTGCACTGTGGAATTGGGTGAACGTGTACAACCTCGACGCCTTTCTCCAGGAGGTGTACCTGTATTACCACGGGAAGGGGATATACTCCATTGCGCTCAAGCGGGGGCTGAACCTTCTGTACGTGTCCCTTCGCGCGTCGGAGAGGTGCGCTAATGCCTAGCCCAGCACAGTCGGGTTTGTCATCAGCTTCTCGACGTTCCTCCTTCGCTGCGTGGATTACTCGCGCATCCATCCTGACCAGGTCACACGACTATCAGATATTGTTGTAGAACGCTGCGTCTCCCGGTACGTTCTCCCCTCTCTGTCTTCGCCTATCACATTTCTCACCAACTTTTGTAGGTTCTCAGGGTTCACACTACTCTGCTTTCTCCTCTTTTGCGCCTTCTACGTCTGGCAGATCGCGGTGTTTGTTCTGAGCATCATGCGGCTGGTGGACATGTACCGGTTTTATACCTACCTCCTTCAGATACCCGACGTACGCCTCCCATCCATATGCCGTTGCTTATTGCCCAACATTTTCCTAGGAAGATATCCAGACCATCTCCTGGCCCGAAGTCGTTCGACGCATCGGAGCCATCCGGGACTCGAATCCACTCACAGAACTCTCCTCATCCTCTTCCCGCCCCCGCGCGAGCGAGGGCGCGAGACTAGACGCGCACGACGTCGCTAATCGTATCATGCGGCAAGAGAACTTCCTTATCGCCCTGTTTAACAAAGAGCTCCTTGACTTACGTGTGCCACTCCCACGCGGGTGGCCCACGGAGGAGGGCAAGGGCCGCACACTCACGCGTGCCCTTGAATGGAATCTGCAATTTTGTCTGATGGAGTACCTGTTTGACAGAAGGGGTCAGGTGAGGAAGGTGTTTCTGAAGAGCAAGAATCGGGCAGCATTAATTGACGGGTGCGTAAAGTGCAAATGGCAGTTTGGCTGCCGTAGCTGACGCAGGTGTATAGGTTAAGACGACGCTTCATCTTTATGGGTATCTTAAACGCTATTTTCGCGCCCTTTATCGTAGTGTACTTGCTCATGTATTCGTTCTTCCGGTATTTCGAGGTACGTATTTCTGCTCTCATTGTGGAGTAGTCCTCACCACCAAAGCAGGAGTCGTACAAGAATCCGTCTTCAATCAGCGGACGCGCATACACCCCTTTTGCTCAATGGAAGTTCCGGGAATTCAACGAACTCCCGCATCTTTTTGAGCGACGTCTCAAGGAATCATATCCCATCGCGAACATGTACATGAATCAATTCCCCAACGAAAAGCTGGCAATCATCATGAGGTTGGCCCTTGTTAGAATCCTCGATATGTTGGCGTTGGCTGACATAATCTTCAGATTTGCGGCATTCGTAGCTGGCTCCTTTGCTGCTGTCCTTCTTCTCGCCACCGTTATTGACCCTGATCTCTTCATCCACCTCGAGATCACCCCTCACCGTTCTGTCTTCTTCTATCTTTCCGTCTTTGGTGGTATCCTTGCGGTTGCGCGTGGCATGATTCCCGAAAAGAATAAGGTGTTCGATTCGGAAGTGCTCATGAGGGCACTCGTCCAGTACACACACTACCTTCCGGACGAGTGGCGGGCACAGTTGCACTCCAAGGCTGTTCACATGCAATTTGGCGAGCTTTTTGCAATGAAGGCGGTCACGTTCGCGACGGAGCTCGCCAGCGTCGTGCTGACGCCATTCATCCTCTGGTTTGCTCTGCCTCCGTGTGCGCCGGCCATCGTCGACTTTTTCCGCGAGTTTACCGTACACGTCGATGGGCTTGGATACGTGTGTAGTTTTGCTGTGTTTGATTTCCAGCGACACGGCAACGTCAAGGTCCGCATTTACTTCTTTTACCGACCTTCTCTGACCCCCGTGCTAACCTCCCGTAAACAAGTTTGGCGCGCCGACAAAAGTGTCCGACGCGCGGCTGATGTCTAACGACGGCAAGATGGAAAAGTCCTTCGTCTCGTTCAAAGCCGCGCACCCAGATTGGATGCCCGCAGACCCGTCCGGATCGCTGTACCTCTCACGCATCGCAGACCTCTCCGCGCGGCGCACCATAGACAACGAAACGCCCCGCCCAAACATCAGCATCCCCACGGACCGCACGTGGGAGTACGAGCGCGCGCTGCACGAGTCGCAGACCGCGGCCGTGCGGCGGCGTACCGGGGGCGTCGGCGTTGGGTTCGGCGCGACGTCGACGATGCTCGGGCAGTCTACGGGGACGGTGTACCAGTCTGGGATGGCGCAGAGCGTCGCGTTGGGCGATTCGGACGGCTCCATCGCGCTCGCCGCGCTACAGCCTCCGCATAAGGCTTCCGGCGCGACGACGGCAGCCCCGATCCCGAGCGGCAGCGGTGAGCTCGCGGCGGATTCGGAGGGAGAGGTGCGCAGCGCGCTCGGCGAGGCTTATGTCGACGGCGCGCGGCGGCATCACCCGCGTGGCGTGAGTGCACGGTCGATGCAGGAGGAGGAAGAGGAGGAGGACGGGCCCGGTGCGGATGGGGGCGTGCTTGGGCTGTTGGCGCAGATATATAGCGGGACGGCTGGTGGGGGCACGCGTGGCGTGCTCTCATGAGAGTCGAGATGCATAGGTTTTTTTTTTGAATGTTTTCGTTTTCTGTTCTTTGTCAACAAGTGGCCCCTTCGCGGAGTAGTCGGGTTTAGACATCACATTGAAGCACGTTTCTCGAACTAAGCGCGCTACCCACTACAGAAATGAACGTTGAATTGAAAGCGCCCAGGTACAGTAGCTGGAATCCAGTCAGCCCAGTCGCACGCCACTTCACCGCCCCGGCCCTCGCACCACGTCCACCGTAGACCGCCTCCCCCAGACGCTCTTCACTGAGAACATCAGCGGGCCTCACTCTCCGGCTTTCCTTCACGAATAATCGTCACTATGTCTTCCACGTATATGAGCACAGGTAACTAGCCGTTACTTATAACTGTATCTCTGCCATTGCATGTAACAACTAACAACTATCGAGCAGCTGAACAGGCCTCGCAGACGGACTCCAGCTATGTAGATGGTTCTGATGCATTCTTTTCTATGTATTTGGAGAAGACAGAAGAAGAAGATACGAGGATGGTGGAGACCTGGAAGACCGACGCAGATGGAACCCTCGTCTTCGTGAGTTAGAGTGTTCGCTTTACGTCCAGTGGTGTGCTGATCTGAGTTCTTGTAGACGGGTCTATTCTCGGCTGCAGTTGCCACGTGCATTGGGGTATCGATCCAGGACCTCAAGCCAAACCCACAGGACACATCAGCGATTCATCTTGGAAACATTTATCAGTTGCTGGCCGATCCCAATAGGACTCACATCTCCATCCCTTCCACGCTGCCTACACCGACCCCGTTCTCCCCACCAAAGTACATTGTTTGGGTAAACGCACTCTGGTTTTTGAGCTTTTCTGTCAGTTTAACGTGCGCTCTACTCGCAACATTGCTACAACGGTGGGCCCGCCGGTACCTTCGAATCACTCGGCTACCATACAGACCTCACAGACGAGCACGGATTCGTGCGTTTTTTTTTGAAGGGATCCACAAGCTGCACCTTCCTTGGGTAGTTGAAGTCTTGCCCACGCTCCTCCATCTCTCCCTTTTCTTGTTTTTCGTGGGTCTCGGCTTGTACTTACACAACATCCATCACACCATCTTCGTCGTTGTTCTTTCGTGGGCTGCTGTGTGCATAGCTGCATATGCAATCATAACGCTCATGCCGATTCTTCGACACAACAGCCCATACTATGCACCACTTTCCTCCTTAGCCTGGTGTCTTGTTAACGGGGTATTATACCTCATTTTCCGATCTTCCGGGGCGTTTATCTCTCTCATACTTGACCATCAAAATGAGACCCAACTCCATGGCTGGGAAACGACTTCTTACAAGAAATTCTCAGACGGCATGGACAAGACAGCAGAACAAACTGCTCAGGGGGAGAAGCTGCTACAAAGACTTGATCTTGATATTTTATCGTGGATGTTCAAGACTTTGGACGAAGATCACGAATGGGAACGATGCTTCGTGGGTTTAGCCAACGCTTGCTCGTCCGAGGTGATGCATCCCTTGAGGATATTCGTTGGATGGGAAGGCGAAAGATTAAAAAATGCCTTGATGGGGTGGGCAGAGCGTACGCTGTCATCCAATCTGGTCTCGGAAGAAACCAAAGAACGACGGATCAACATCTACATAAACACCGCGATAAACACAACTGTCCTTCGACCCTCGGACTTCCTCAGTGAGGTTCTCCATGGCAAGTTGGATGGATTTTTGAGTTTCGTTGCATTCGGGCTCTCCGCGCAGATCTGGCTCCACGACATCGACTCACTGACCGCTTTCCTTGCCGAATGCTCCATTGCCGCCACCATTGCGCGTGTGCAGCGTTGGAAATGCCCCGGAGCCTGGTCCCATCTCGTTCTCAGCAGCCAGCTCGGTGGGGTAGATCCTTCCCTCCTTGAAGGATACATTGGATCTGGCGACAGCGCATTGCTCGCTAACCTCATTTCCGTTGTTGGCCAGATGAGGTTAAACCATTCCCGGCAAGATCAGCTGTTAGATCTCTCCGCAGAAGCCGTTATACCGGGGACTTTGCAGTTGGTATGCAGATTCAACATACGGCAGACATTGCCAGAACTTCAGTACCGGTTCTGCGACCTGTGGAACGAGCTTGTTGACACGGCGCAGAATGGCGAATATGGTCGTACCCGACTATTCTCCATAATGATACTCAAGAATATCCGCAAGGTCATATTCGAATTGTGCAGTGGCGAAGATGCCCTCCTGATAACAGTAGGACAGATGAACGCTATCATCATCGGAGGTGATGATGACCCAGTCCTGGATGCGGCTATCTCCTACAGCAAATGTCAGATCCGCGCAGCTCCTTCCTTTCCGCTGCCGACGTTCCCCAGCTCGGACCCTATGCGGACAGTGTTAACCGCTTCTCCTACTCCCTATGATCCACGCGAAGCGCTGCACAACATGCAGTCCCCCGTGCCTTCTTTCACCCCACTTCCGCCCTCCCCCCCGGTCTCTACGGTCGTAGCCACTACTTCTGTCCAGTACACGGACGCGTTTTCCCGGGATGACGCCTTACCGCCGAAGTCACCGGGGTAAGGTCAGCATGTCCTCACCCTCGGAGCTGCCGACTCCATACCCTCTGCCCTCAAACCGCCGCCTCCGGAGATGCCGCAAAACCCGTAGAGTCTCAGTGCGTCATCAAGCCCAGCGACGTTACCCTCCTTTTCCCTGTCTCGTGTCTCGCTACGTTCCTCGCGTTTCGCTTGTTTCTTTGATGCCTTGATTTGCTTCGTGTTACCATCTAACGCTATATCTCCGCCTTCCCCACCTTTCACGGCCTACTTATAGACATACACTGCATCCTGCGTCAGTTCGTGCTTCATGCCCCGTCCCTGCGTTACCGTCTCTATTTCTTCTCTGTACCACTACGTTTTGCTCGGGCATCGTGCCCTTCGAAGCTTGTAGGATTACCTTCGCACCCGTACTGTACGCTCTACAACCTTGCGTTGACCACCCACAGCTACATGACTTCGTGTATCTCCCTCCGGGATGTGGAATTAAAGGAGCAGCGAAATATCCAGCTCTCCATTGCCCTCGAGAACCACAGTGCGTGACCCAATGACTACCCAAGTCCCCTCAAAATTCTCTCTTCGAAATCGCCTCGCTTTCCTCCGCCCCCCATTTCCCTTGTCTCACCGTCCTTGCGAGCGTTTCATGAACGCCCAAAATATTAATCCCATTGCAGATGGCTCCGTTTCTGTTTGCGGTTGCAGCGAGTCGGAGAGGGGGCATTCCAGCACTCTTCTCTTAAGCGAATTCAGTTGCAGCCCTTATGATTCCCAGAATGTCCGAACCAAGCAACCCAAGTTCCATCCCACCCCCGCCGCGAGTGTGACTTCGCAATTGAAATACGCAAACAAGTTGGCCGCAGCAACGGTGGGTTTACGGGTAGTATCTTTTCCTTTCGTAGTTCAGGTTTCAATGCTTCTGTCTGTTCTCTACCTCATATCTAACTTTCCTCGCATCGCGCGTTGCAAAGTGCCATCGTCTGATGTGTGATATGTCTTGTTGAGCCCTGCAAACAGCACAAGCGTCGACAGTGAGAGATGCCGGTTATAAAACTGTTCGTAACACTGCTTTATCTCCACATCGGATGGGAGCTGGAGGAACATCGACTCATCATTGTTTTGCGGCACATTTACTACATCGTCTTCGAACGATATCGTCCGAGATTGCCTTGTCATGCAGATATACGAGAGCTGCAGCCTACAGGTGATCCCTTCCAATAACTCTTGAACATGGGGGTGGAAAAACACCACAAAATGAGAAAAAGCAAATCAGGAAGTGTGAGAGGAAGAGAACAGTTCTCGAAAAACGATCATCCATGAGTGTGACATTTCCGCCCTTCTCTGCGAAGTCGAGCTTTTTACGCGTTTCACTGCTCTCTCCTTCCATTTTCCGTCAACTATCATTCACACAACGCCTTCCCTACCGCCTCCCCTATTTCATCATAATTCGCGTTGCCTTGTCATGCTAGTGAGACGACGTTTGAAATACATTTTACGTTTATTTCAATAGCGAGGACGCGATAAACCGTCGCGACTAAGATAGTGCAAGTCTGGAACTACAGTTCTCGAGAATGATTCATTGTGAGTTATTCGTCCTTCTTTGTACTATACTATCTGTCCAGCTTTTTACGCTTTCGCCTCTCGCCGGCGGGAGTAACGATAACACCTACCACCCGCACTCTGCGCTTGTCTATTTTTACTTTCGACATCGTCCTGCCCCTATATCACAACTTGGACACCTCCCTTATCCTATCCTATCCATCCCAACGTCATATGAGACCTACTTATTGCGTCATCGCGTCGTCCTCCCCTATCCTATATATGAAAATGTTTGACGATAAGCTCCTCAGAGACAGCACCATACTTGATCTTTTACCTCAATGTTTACCGTTTCAGCTACTACTAGTACACATCCAGCGACTATCATCAGTCTTACCTGCCATGCGTTAGTTACTACAAAGATGAGAAGCACGCGGTCTATCGGTATGAAAACTATCGAATCGTATCGATGCTCTTGCCGCATCTCTGACCTTCTAAATCTTCTTTAGGTAACATTTTCTCGAAAGGAAAAGAATCTGATTCACATAACTTCGCGTCGACGTCAGGAACTACACCTACCCATGACTCGGAGCTAGCGGACATGACTGCGAACGTCAGTCACCGTGACTGACGTTTGATCACTTCTTCAAACCAGTCCCTTGTACCTAGCCTATGCTTCTCTTCTGGACCACGTTCAGTGGGCTGAGGATGGCCGAAGACGTGTTCTCGTTGACGAAACCGTCGACGTCGAAGACGATATATATATATCAGCGCTGCTCTACAACTCATTGGAGTAACCAACCGCACAACTTTTGGCTTGGCTCTATCCCTCCGCTGGCTGGAACAGTGAGAAAGGACCCAGGAATGATTGGGCACACCCAACACTGGCTTTAGCTTTTGCCTTTTCAAATGGTGGCACACCATTTGAGAAAGCGAAAGCTAAAGCCTGTATCCACGCTCATTAACCCAACTCTCGCAAGAGACTGGAACAATGGCGTCGATAACTTAAACAAGATTATGCTAGCCTCCGTCTCTGGCACACTCCCAAATTCGGGTCGGTAAAGACGCATTGATTTTTGACAACCAATTGTGCATCCGTCATGCTATATTGAGGTATGCGCATAAACCATGAAATTTTTTACAAATTCATTGACCGCCCCTTTCTTCAACTAAAAAACGAGAACGCATCCAAGACTCAATCCTCAGACGACACACTGGCATTAAACTCTCCTTCAGGTATGAGGCGCCCGTCCAATCCAACGGAAACCTCATATCTTTCACACCCAAGATCCAGAACCCGACCCTGCGTCCAGAATCGACATGCAATGTAAGTCTCTATAAACCACAGTACTACTGTGGTTTGTAGTGATTTACATCGTATATTTTTGATTTTGAACGCAGGGTCGTAGGGTGACAAAGGTTTTGCAGGTCACAATGTCACATACTAGGATTATGCAGTCGGAAATGCGTTCTTATCGTTAACTAGAAACCTCCAACTTCGTCGGCTTGCATAATCTTGTTCTAGCTACTTCTCCACTGGTAGTCTCTTGTCAGAGTTGGATGCGTCCAATCGTTTCTTGATCATTTTTCACCGTTTCGGTTGGAACGGTGAAAGATGATTGGATGCATCCAGCGCCCAGAGATCTCCATGGACGGCAGATATAGTTCGTTCCATTCTCCGCAACCGTAACACTCTCGCGATGGGGTAAACTCACTCCCGGATAACCTGCGTCCCGATGAAGCAGATCCCCACGCGGAACTCTCACGTGGGTGTCGTCTATATCGTCCCTCGCTGGTCGTCCAGGGACTAAGTCACCACCCGCGATGACGGCTGTAGTAGGTTGCTTAGGGTAATTACGCCGCTTGTCTGGGCATATCACTGCGACGTAGACAAGGAGAACACGATGTGACTGTCCCCACGGGTGCCCGGGTCAGGTCTGCTGAAAAGGTTCTTGTTGCCGAATTCGCTCTCAACTGAAGTGGAGCAGGTATCAGCAGAGCAGACCGGAGTCTGATGAAGTGTACCGACGTTACAACAATATTTCCACTATAAAGGAAGTGGTTAGTCAATTCACAGTGCTGTATGTTCTTGCCCTGGCCCCGAAAACTTGAACATGAATTTGCGAATGCTAAACACCGCTTTTGCGAGTGCTTATACTTTTTTGAGGCGCATTGAGGACTTTATCAAGTACATTTGAGCTTCAAAAGGTCTCAAGTGACTTTCTCAAGCAACTACTTGCAGTTTTAATGATGTAAGCAGAAGCCAGCCTCGACCCTAGACAACTTTGAACGTCATGTCTGATCTGGGATCTATCTGGATCTTCCGATTATGCATGTCACTATGGTCCCGGAAATCGACAGAGACCTTGCTTGTCGCAAGGTAATTGTACCTTCGATTTGGGTCGCGTTGTCAGTATCGTCTTTGCTTTGACAGCGTCCTCGGCTTGGTTGTCCGACCCGGCTGCCTTTCTCTTACCAAGTGCCTTGGCAGACACGGTACCGGACGCGCTCTCTCCGGTTGTAGCAGACGACCTGCTTGCCTTGATGGACTTCGAGCAGCGGGAGAGGTCATCGAAGCCATCCATGTTCTCAATGAAACGAAAAAATCACAAAGCGAGTGGGCCGACGAAACTGAGACTGACTCGGAACTCTCACCTCCCATCGTAATGGGAAACGCAAGCGATCATCTGGAAGGAAGGAAGTCGGGAAAAGAGGAGTAAAATGGATGGATACAGATAAAGGCGACGACAAAACAAACAGACGGCGTTGAAGGCAGGAGATCATCACGCCCGCGGAAGCGCATGAACATGCAGGCCACAAAACGTGCCTCATATTCCTTCCTGCTGTGTGATGGCCACCACGGGGAAACAGGGGGAGACCGCGTTGGCAAGACACCCGCGTGTCAATGACGTCTGTCACGAATTCGGCGATGAGATACATCATTATTGAGAAAGGAACACAGCTGTTCACCGTTTTATGATGAACAGGGATATAGCCAACACAGCCGCATGGCCGCAAAGCCACAGGACATAGGGATGGAAAGGGGGCAGTTAGTAGCGACGAATCACAAGGAGACAAGGAGAACGACCAAAAAAGGAACCACAAAGACGCTAGTAAGTTAGTCTTGTCTCTTCCTTCCCCCATTGACGGTCCCGTATCACTAGACAACCCAGATCGCTATTCTACGAGAAGGGCGGGGACATTAAGGGCCGTTGCAGATGGTGTACCGAGGGAACATGGATTGCATTCTAAAGACAAAGTAAACCAACATAACTTAGCTAACTGCTAGCCGCCTGCGCCCTACCCGGGCACATCAACGTCGTATCTACATAGTGTCACGATTGCCTAGTCTCAGTCTGCCTCTGCCTATATTTCGCCGTGCGACTCACGTAAACCTAAGGGCGCTTCGACGCGCGGCACGTATGCAGTCGGAAAGGGTGCCTTCAAGTAGTCAGACGATGAATTCAAAGCGCGTATCCTGGTATTCAAGCGAAGCTTAATCATCTGACGGATGCCAGACAAAATATGACGTACAATCTCGTGTAAGCTCGAGAGCTATGAATCATGAGGTCAGCGTTAGGGACCAACTGGTTGCTGGGCTTACCTGGGGCCGTTGCCGCGAGTGGACCTCCATCCGGTTCCTAGCAATATTACATCAGCTAACACACCTGGACAAAGCCGTGAGCACACCTACCGAAGCTCTTGTATGAGCCCACCATAGGTTACACGTTTTTCTGATGTAGGAATCACTCAGACTACACGAAGGATAGGACGTAATATATAGGATATACCTAGGGCCCTCATATATGCCTGCAGCAAGATGTAGTGACCATTCAGGTCGTACAAGCATCAAACGAGACTCACCGCCCCCAATGATCCACCACTACTCGACCCGTCTGGGGGTTCGGTCCCTCCGCAGGTGCCGAGAGAAATCTGTTGAGTACTGTTGTGACGCATTTCGAACCATGAGCAATCGAGATGTGCGTACTACATCGGCAACTTTTACAATGTCATCCTGCATGTCTCGGTGCTGAACAGAACTATCCTCGAGCATGCCGTATGGTGAATACTACACGTGCACGAAACAGGTGTAAGGAAGTAATCGGGGAGAAAGGCCTGCTTACGACATATGGAAGATCTTTGATATGGTAAGTGTATCAGGACAATCAGGGCAAAATGGAGACTCGTACTGAGGAAATTGCCCGAATTAAGGGACTACCACGGTCACGTCAGTGTGTTTTACGTAGTGGAAGCCGTCCGGCTCACATCAAAAATGGCGGTCAGGCGACACCCTGGTGGAAGAGGATCAATCAATGCATCACGCATCATCTGCGGAGCCGGTGTAGTCAGCGAAGTAACAAGGGAGCTAGTTGGCGTGTGAGACGACCTACCGTATGCGAGATCATCCCAGATGCTTCTTCAGAGCGGAACAGTCCTGTTTTGCCGTCGCGATAGTCCATGGCGCAGATGCCTAAAAAAATGCGTTGCGAGTGCTTAGGGAAGTAGCACAACAAAATACTCATCAAACCCACAGATATCATTTCCACCCACCCCTTTGAACTGTTTTATGTGGCCGGAAACTTGAAATAAAGTTAGGTCGAAAGCCCAAATGAAGACATGACTTACGTACAGTAGAAGAATAAGGAGTCGTCTTGTTGAGCCTCGTGGACTAACCATTGCATTGCTTCCAACTGGGCACAGTACATTGTGAGAGTGGGACGTCTCACATACACATTGACTTACAATATTTTCCCTACTTGGTAATGTCGAGTCATTGGGTTGTTGCTTCGGGCCCGATTGAGGTCTACGGTCCACAAGGACCCGTATATCCGCTCCTTGGAACCGTTCGCTTTCTAAACGGAATGTCACAAAGAACGGAATATCAAAGCGAAATGCACGACGATACCACGAAGAAATCGTGCCATGTCGTACGCATCACTAATGCCTCTTCCTGGCCTGTGTCTT
>QLOS01012939.1:0-10006 GCA_003313725.1 Russula sp. MG48
TTAGACTGCTTTTTCAATGCGGAGTTTTTCGTATTTGTCACTGGGTTCTTAATCACATGTAGTTTCGCGCACAGAGCATGGTAAGATCATAGGCATGTAATGTGGTCATGCAGACTCGGATGTCATCACTTGTGACGAATACAGGCTAAATTTACCCACCACAGAACACGATCTACTACTACGTAACGTGCGAGTCCATAAGTGTCGCCCCCTGGTGGTGAAATGACGCATGCACGAAGTCATTGAGACAGAGACGGGTTCTCCAATCAGTGGCATCAAAACCTGCATTCGCAGTGATCGACGATGTGGGGGGCCATCACTCTGCAAGAATGAAAGGATCGAGATTATCAGCGAGGTGAGAACTTCACCTGGGCACGGCTTACCAAACGACCGGTATCGTACCGCTCCCATCGTCTCACGCACTCTCCGGGGAACCACAACTTGTGGGATAAGTGGAGTGGTGGCGTACTCGAACCTGCCCACGAGCGCACGCAACTCCGCTTCCGTCTCCTTGCCCAAGGTCATCGGGCCGCAGTAGTAACATTTGACGCTCGTAATCGGGTTCTCGATGCGGGCACGATGCAGCAAGAGGCGCTTCAAACATGGTGCTGCGTTCGGCAGTTCGGATCCACTGCCGGAAGAGTGTTCGAGCTCACACCGGTCTAGATAGAGATGACGCAGGTGCGGAAGACGATCCGGTGCATTCGGGACATCGCGGCCCAGCTGGCAGATCGCGTCCAAGGGAGGGGGAAGTGCTGTTTTGCAGAGAACAAGCGTTTCCAGTGCCGGCATGGAAGAGAAGAGGGTCTCCCAGGCACCATTTGCCTCGTCCAGAAGATGAGCGTTGCTCCCACTGCCCCTGAGCGCGGCACTCCCTCCACGCGCGGGCCCCAATGTGAGGATGCTCACGCCTGCTAGCAGGAGTCGGTTTAATTCAAACGTGCGAGGGGTTGGTACGGAAAACACCACTTCATTACAGACTGCGCCCTTCACGCGAAGTGGCGCCCCGCTCCCCAGCGTGTCTTGCGCGATGGAAAGATTTGTGAGAGGGGGGAACAGATTCATGATGCACGAAGGCGTGCCAAAGCGGGTGACCCCCCAGCCGAGGATGGCGAGGTACGTGCCTCCAGGCGTGAGACTTGGGAAGGAAAGACAGGACAAGAAGTCAGCAATGCCGTAAATACCAACGGACACGCTGTGAACGTAAAGTTCGCGTAGATGGCTAAGCCTCACAGGGAGGTCGGAACTCGGCCCTGGAGGTGATGATGGCACCTTTGGTATTGCGTTGAGTAGTGTGAGTACTTCAACGTTTGGACATGATTTGAGGCAGGATAGAAGCCCGTCGCAGGATCCCATGTCACTCGTATTGATGAGGGTTAATGAGGTAAGGGCCGAAGAGAGGCAATTGGGCCACGGAAAACACCTCTCAAGCATCAGTTCTCGCAGTGAGGGCATGCCACTGGCAAATAGCATGTTCAGCATTTGTGGTGTCGACATCGAAGCTTGGGGTGGAGCTATGATGCAGAGGCGTTTTAGAGCCGGCGCAGCATGCGCAAGACAAGAAAACGGATCGTCAAGTCTTGCACGAAACTCGGCCTCGAACGAGACGATGCGGTGCATGGCGGGTTTTAGGCATGGCAGGCAATCTAAAAACTCTCTATCACCGTGGCGTGCCACCACGCCACAGACATGCAGCGGGCATTTCTGCGACCTTTCGAGAAATAGGGGTACCAAACGCGCACGCTTCCCAACAACGGACCACAAAGTGGGGGAAGATAATGCGATACCCCGCCATCTATTGCATACTTGGGCGAGGGGAAGAATGGCTAGTCCTGAACCAACAAGACTGAAAACTTGGAATAAAATTTCAGGAGGAAGCTTGTTCACGGGCCGGGAAGCGTTCACGAAATCAGCGCATTTGGACGCCGAAAGGGACAAATCGGTCTTTACGATCCGGGGCTGATACTAGTGGCAATCAGCGATGTCAACCCAAGGGTAGCCGATATGCTCACACTATTTATCGACTCGATCTCAACGATTCCAGTGGCTCTATCCAGGAGACCATCTTGCGTAACTCTTACGGAGCGCGCTTTCATCAACGACGCCATCGGGACGTCCAAGGATTCTTGGACAGAAAGTGTCTCAACGACCTCAAGAGACTTCATATCAGGAAGAAGAGAAAGGGGGAGGACGTATGTGCAAATGGCTTTGTAGTGGATAGATGGTGGGAGTGAAGAGAAATGACCAAAGAACGGGCTAAAGGAATCATTAGCGGTTGCGGCGAATATGCGTCGGCGCTCACTAGTTCATATCTGATGGCCGTCCGGAGGTCAACCGAGTAAATGCTTGCTATGTTTAGTAGGCAACCATTGCTGGCATCAAACCGAATCGCCCACGATGACAAGTTTCCAAAAACGCGAGGGTAGTAATGCCAGAAGGTATCCATGGGCACTACAAGGACCAGAATACGCCCTGGGTCGGACCGAAAATCTGAGGTGCGTACAACACCAACGGATCCATTACGGCGGGGGGCATGGATGTGGCAGTGACGCGTACCATGCCCCTCGGATGTCGGGCACTCGGTGGTTCACCGAAGCGAGTGTAGTAAGCGGCACAAAGTACTGTAAAGATCCGAGTCCGCCGCGGTTCAAAAACATCAACGTTCAATCGGAGGCGCTTTCATGGTTCAGAGCTTATCTTCAGATTGGTAGGTCAATCATACGTCGAAAACGATGGGGTGAGAACGATATTTAAGCGGAATAGTTATGTAGTCGTGAACTAGTGGAAGGAAGGGACTTCCTACTGAGGGTCATAACAGTGCTGGAATGGAGCGAAAAACAACTCGATTGTACCTGACCATACTGTAACTGTAACAAATTCGTGCCGATCTGGGATCAGTGACTCAAGATGCAGCAACTTCAGTTAGTACTGTATATCACCCACACCATTGAGCTCGCCTCCGCAGACAAACTGCTGTATGCCCGAGTGACTTGCAAGTCTTGTCATAGAAGGTTCCCGAAATTGATGGTATCCGAATATGCAGACTTCTCACTTTGATGGGATCGTCACGGCCTGATCGAATGCCTGAGCATATGATTGTGTTCAGCATCCGTTCACCAGTCCTTTCTTCAGGCTAACCCCTTAGGATCCCCGAACGGAAAAACAGGATGGCTCAGGTGAAGGCGTTAAACCACTGGCACCTTCAGTTTATGCTCACTTCACGCCATGAATGTGGATGTCTTGACACGACGCCGTGAAACAAATTGTAATATCTTTTGCAGCCAAGATCTAGACATGCGAAAGGCGTAATTCAGGGTAAGGGGTGTGGTAAAGGAGGTTGTACTGTATGTCCGGCTCGCTGAGGCCGACTTTCTCGGTCGTCGTTCCGCCGCCACTGGCACACCCAGGGACACACACAGAAAGCCAGACGTTATCGTCATAAGCTTCGAGGTCTATTCTCACAATTATCGACACTTTACTCCTTAGGATGTCGTTTATCGGGCCGTTTGAATGCTGAACTACGCCTACCCTACGGGGATGCGGCCCCACACTGGCACTTCCTTTTAGAATACTATTTCGAATTTGAGCAGGCCCGACTTCATGCATTGGAAGCCTGAACAATGTTCTGTCAGAAGTGTTACAGTGCCTGGAGCATGCCTGCATGCCTCCAACACGTTGTCGCGATGGACTTCGCACAGTTCCATCTGAAACGACTCAAATTTTAGCAAATCACCCCGTGCTGACTCACATGTTTTATAGTTGGTGGATTCCTCACTTTTGGTGCATGTGTCCGTCCGACAATGTCTACCCCACTAGTTAAAAGTATGTACTGCACTGTTAGATTACGAGGGCGAGAAGTGCGTTGATTCCAGTCATTCGTAGCACAGGGTGTTTAAAGAGAATAGCACATAAGGAAAGTAATAAGAAAATTGAGGAGAAATTTTCATAGTAATATTGCGGGGCTCCACAACCGCGCGTGCACTGGGCGTTCCAACATGTACTCTAAACTATAGGTTCTTCGGGCTCGTCAATCCGCGCTGGGCCTTCGAGCAGACTCCTTGTCGACGTTGTAGTGAGTCAGCTGAGGCTGGGGGAAACTGCCCACCTGACCATAACCCGAGAGACACGCTATCCCGCGTCCGGGGATGTCCGAGGTTCCCTCAGGATCGCCAACTTTAAGTCCTCGGCGGTGAATCAGTGGCCTGCTTGTAACATATCCAACATTGAATCAATCGATGCCATTGACCTTCTGTTTCCATCCGAGTGGTAACACCGATGTTGTCGCCTTGCTGACTCAGGGCAATAAAACCGCAAGCCACTACTCAACACCACGTCTTGATGAGTTCCGAGTTCCGACGCAAGGACTGACTGTCCGAGGCTATTTCATAGGACGAATATACTTCCGCGGCCGCCAGGCCCGAGCTAATCGCACCCTGCATGAGACGCCTAGCGTGTAATATCCTCCTCCGGGACACAGCCCGGAAAATAGGGTAACTAAACGGCTGCACGGACATTCAAGCGGCTTGGCTTGATCCCGTGCCGCCCTTCCGAATCCGAGTTGTGGGACGAAGTCCTTGTGGTAGTGCTTTGTTGACGTTGGAATGTATTAATATGGTCTTTGTAGACGAGGTCAATCAGTGTTGAAGCGTTGAGGCTTGAGGCTCGGAGCGTTAAAGACTCATAAGGAGCTCAGAGGACGCATTTGGGTGTGCTTGTGCAACTCGATTGAAATCGGACCGCCGCCGCTGAACACGGAAGTATTTCGTTATTTATTATTGTGGTGTGTGGAAGTTACATACACTACTCACTGACCCTCGGACTCACACGGAGGTAACATCTTTCTTCGCGTTGGCAGGGCACTTACGGTTGCCGTGAATCAATGTGCATCAGGGCCACTATCTGGTGAGTTAAGGTGTACCTTAATCCGGGTATTGTCCCCCGGGCCCTCAGGCTTGGGTTCACCTCCACATGGAAAGTTCGGGTTGTCGCCTCCCTTGATTTTAATTTGATCCAGTCTCCAGTCCACCCCATCGCGCCCTTGTCACGCGGCGTCATTTATCCGTTGGTTTTATGAAACCCAAGCCAAGTCCTCGAACACTTGAAAATGTTTTTCCTACGGGGCTAGCTATGCTTGGGACCGCGGTAACACGCGCGCGCATGCTCACTTCTCCGAAAGCTTCCGCTTTTGAAGATCATCTCGCCTTCTCCCCGGAACTGCCCAGTTGTGGACTCGTTCCGCCTTGTGCGTCCTTTACCGCACCGCATCGACACGAGATCTCGTTTGTAGGCGCCGTGGTCCTGTCGTATTCAAAAGGGCAACGTCCCTCAGCGAACTTTCAGCACAATCACTTCCCTCCAATCACCACTTCCACTCCAAGTTAACTCCAAGTTACAATGCCCGCCCTCACCGCCACTCAGACCACCACCCAGAAGCGCGATGGCCGTGCGTTTGACGAGGTCTCCGACGCTGTCGATGAAGGTTGGTATGCCTCCTTGGCAGGCCGACATCCTTGACCGCGGGTTCATAAGGCTGACTACCTGTATAGTGAATGTCCAGAAACTGAAGTTGTGGGACGATGCCTCTGAATTCGACACAGAGAAAGACAAGGCATGCTTCCGTCAATATGAGGATGCATGCGACCGTGTCAAAAATTTCTATAAGGAGCAACACGGTATGAAGTTGTGCCTAAACTGTTTTGCAGCTTCGTCTCAGTTTCGTTTGCGTTGTGACTACAGAAAAGCAGACTGTCGCTTTCAACATTCAAGCTCGCGTCAACTTCAAGAGCCGTCACCGTGCCCGCATGGGCATCTGGCAGGCTATGGAAATGCTCGACACCCTTGTGGACGAGTCAGACCCAGATGTGAGTCCCCACGTCACCCGTTCCAAGTGGTGAACACCGCCACTGATACAGTTTCACTGTAGACGAGCTTGTCACAGATTGAACATCTGCTCCAGACCGCCGAGGCCATTCGGCGCGATGGTAAACCCGAGTGGATGCAAGTGACTGGACTTGTCCATGACCTCGGAAAGTTACTTTTCTTGTTCGAGTCCGAAGGCCAATGGGACGTCGTCGGTGTATGTGCATATCCAGTTGCCAAGTTTGGTATACTGACGCCGAACCTGTCTCATAATATAGGATACGTTTGTCGTCGGTTGCCGCTTTTCGGACAAGATCATATACCCTGAGACGTTTGGGTCGAACCCAGACTCTCATGACAGCATATATTCGACAGAATACGGTATCTACCAGCCCCACTGTGGTCTTGACAATGTCATGCTCTCCTGGGGCCACGATGAGGTGAGCACTCAATTTACCGGCTCTAAGCGCGCCATTGACGTGGACTTGGATGCAGTATCTATATCACGTCCTGAAGGGCCAGTGTTCCCTTCCTGAAGAAGGTCTTGCGATGATCCGTTACCACAGCTTTTACCCGTAAGTGGCCCCACCCACGTTTCCTCGTGTCTTCGGGAACACTGAGATCGGGATTGCGCACTCAGATGGCACCGAGAGGGCGCATACTCACATCTCACGAATGAAAAGGACAAGCGTGCTCTTGCCGCCGTACGCGCCTTCAACCCATACGACCTGTACAGCAAGAGCGACGAACCCGTTAATGTCGAAACCCTTCGGCCATATTACGAGCGTCTCATTGCCAAGTTCTTCCCCCCTGTCCTTGATTGGTAGATGCAACCCCATGGATCGTTCCGTCCACCCCCTAGTTGTTCTGATGTGCATTACTTTCGCATCCCCATCCCCATCTGAGCGCATCAGTAATTGCATTTTCTTATCATATGGTACCACGTGCCCTTGTGGCTTGCATTTGGCCATTTAGACACCCTCTAATCTGCACACTAAATCTAGACCTTGTTTGACCCTCATGTACTGTATATACACTGCTGCCTTCGCGCGACATATACCTATATATTTATTACACACTCCTGCTACACTGTTATTGCCGCCCTGAGTTGGCTCCACATTTAGTTTCCCCACGCGTATCTGCTGCGCATCCGGTTTTCCATAGATTTGTTCTATGACGCTGATCGACTCCTTTTTTTTTCCTCCTCGGGGCTGGCGATGACGTACGTGGCTAAGGCGCTTGACAATCGCGATCATGGATGCTATTTTACTCTCCTCAGTGGTATCATCACATAGCCACACGGAGCCTGGATTGGGGCGCTGACATTCCATGAAACATATCATGAGCGGATTACACCAGGTTGCCGGAGAGCAAAATAGTGTGGATAACTCCTTCGTTCGTAAATGGGAGAGATTCTTACTGTAAAGAAAAAAAAAAGGTAGCGTACAACAATATGCTTCTTGGTTCTATCACAATCGTAATTTATTGCGGCGGTCCAGGGTTCACCAATGAAGTGTCTGCCCTTCCAGCGCAGGTTGAGCGCAGATTGATTATGCTCGTCCAATATCAAACCAATCCTTGGGTGTCTTTTCTCCTTCCACAATCGACCGCACGACGGAAAGCGCCCTGGAAAAGTCTGCGAACAGCACATGTTGTATGTTCTCCCTCGTGCAATACGCCGCGAGGTCATTCTCGCCATCTGACTTCTCCTTCGCGAAAAGCATGTCCGCATGTTTTGCGGCAGACATGTCTGGGAAGCGTGCATATTAATTGGAATATGAAGGGACAGCCATGGACGGTGATGGATCGCCGAGCAGAAAATAAGGGTCGCACCAGAAACGCCGTCTCCGAAGAAAAATAGTAGTGGAGGGTTTGCGAGGTTCCTGTACGGGAGGATGGCCTGGGACTTGTCATGCCCGTATCCACTGCGGAATAGAAAATCTAGAACGGAAGTGCCTACTGGGGAAAAGGCGCCATACCTGGAGGGATGACGGAACTTGATGCTCCACGAGCCGTCCTTGTGGACGTCGACTGAATTGGAGATGATTTCAATATCGTTCGCATCGTCACCGACTAGATTGGAGAGGATCGCGCGGATAAGGGGCTCCATACCGCTACATGGGTAATCCGCAGGATCAGCGCTTCGGGGGTGTGACGGGAAAGCTCGCCTGTCCCATACCTCGACACGATGATGACGGGTATATCTTGTGATTTGCAATATTGGAAGAACTCTTTGAAACCAGAATCGAGCTTGATGTCTGGAAGGTGTTTCTTATAGGCTGACGGGGCCGCGACGAACGGAATAGACTTACTATCTTTTAGCACCTGCTTGCACTCCTCGAACGAGTGTCCATTCTGGCTAACGCTCTCCAGCATCTCCTGAAAGGCGTCTCTGTACGATATGTGAGTGTGACCGTGGTGGGCCCCCCGCAGGATGTCGGTAGGCACCTACCGGAACGTCACGCGGCCGGAAAGAATTTCTAAGTTGCCTTCTCTCCTCTTTTCCTTCCCGTAACCGAGAAAATCAGTCATGTCTGTAGTTCATTTGCCACTTAAAGCTTCTGAGTGCAGATATACGGATGAGCTCACAGTCGTTGGAATCATACGTAGTGATAGTGCCATCCCTTTACAATTGCAGAGGGCGGTGGGTAGTCAAGCGGTCGCCAGGCATACAGTTATGATTAAAACTTACCAGTCGGACAAGACCACGAACTTCTTGTCCTGGTGGACAGGTGGGTAAGGAAGGGTGCTATCTAGCGACATGATTGATCGACCAATTGTTTGAATGAGTCAGAACTGAAATCCACTGCAACGTTCGATATACTGTCTATGGCAGTGTGGGAGGAGTAACTCGGATGTTGAGTTGGTTGGTGTTGGTGACGCAATCAGGCCAAGGTAAACCTTATCCTGGTCATCATCGAGATAATCGTATCATACATACAGGGAACAACGGTGTTTACAAACAGCGATTAGCTCGAGATATACCTATCTATTTTTAACTGGCAGGTGCCAACGACCACAATCAGATTCAAAACAACACACAAGGAGGAAAATGCGTGGTTAGGGACAGAGGCCGGCATACCCAGCCCACATTGGTACGCTTCGGTGTGTCTGAGACGCAATCAATGGGTGGGCGTAGGGTGTCGGTTGTCGGTCCTACCGCGATCTGGGGGCTTCGCCATGGTCCAGCTAAGCTTAGGTCATTTGGCAAGCAGATAGACCCGGATGGCTGGGCGCGACCCGAAGAGGCCTTGTGGTGGTAGTTGACCACAAGCCGTACTCCTTTGATTGAACGAAGGTAAACGCCGCCGGCTTCGAAGTATGGCATCCAGTCAAGCTGGGACAATGAGATGGGAGACCGGTCTGCTCGGTGAGATGGGTTCGGCTTGTACGGACGCTAGTCAATGAATTTGCGACATTCATCAGAAAGAACAATCAGCGGATCTCACCTAAAGCATCAAAAGGTTACAGCCAAAAGACACAACGTACAGTACAAGCGTGTTCACAAGTCAGACCAAGTTTCCAGGAGGATCGTGACCGCTACGTTGAACCGGTTAGGAAACATTGGACTAGCGTTTGCGGCGTTGCGAATATTAGGGGCAGTCAGAGTAGAGGCTTCAATGCAGCTTCAACGCGGCTTCAGGTGTGGCTCCAGATCCAGCTTCAGGTCTTGAAGCTGGGCTTGAAGCGGAGGTGAAGCAACTACTCTGACCATCCCTTTCCCTTCATGAGGTGGCTTCATTGATGCGCTTCACGTCCTTATCCACACAATTTGTGAATTGTATAAGTGCCATAAACGTCGAGATATAAAATATATCTGAGTTATCAACATAATTTGCTAATACAATTTATAAATTTAGATGAAGCTTGGTCACATTGAAGCCGCTTCAAGGTGTTGAAGCTCCTCTGGAGGCGCCTCCGAGTCGACGCTTCAAAGCGACTTCAAGTTTTTGGTCACTTCATGTGTTCGAAGCTACAACTTGAAGCTCAATCTGAAGCCTCGTCTGAAGCCACCTTGAAGCTCTACTCTGACTGCCCCTATTGCCAGTCCCGACTATCGGCCTCCTTATGCCGAATGACAGGTTCTACCGGATCTTGCCACCGACCACTGGCAGATTATCCGCAATCGGTCCGGCGATGATTTGTT
>QLOS01013034.1:0-11630 GCA_003313725.1 Russula sp. MG48
CAAGATCGGCATCTGAAAGGACGCTACCTCGAGTGTGTCGCATAACGACGTCGCAAACAACGTCAAGAATAACTTTCCGCGTCCCGAGTGAATGCTTGCATTTCTTCCAGTCGGATGTGATAGCTTTGAGAGCATGAAGGGACAATGAATGGCAAGGCCCATTCGACGGATATGTGGTTAATAATCTCCCAAGGTTGGCGATGAAAATTTCGACAGTAAGCCCGAATCCTCGACCGTCGCGTAAGTCTTGCAAACGAGCGAGTTGTCTTTCCATTGGGCGTCTGCTCGACGGCGACCTAACGTCAACCTTCTCCAAGGCTTTCAGGGTGGCGAGTGCACTCGGAGTTGTGGGATTCTGCGACACGAGGCTGTCCCACTCGTTTTGAAGGAAATATAAGCATCGAAGTTGCCGGTGTGGGAATACCGATTGGGGTTTGAAAATAGCTGTGAACCACTCAACAACTCCGCTGAGGCCGCTGGAGGGCACTTCAAAAGGGTCATCAAAAGTAACACAAGGTAATCGGCGAGTTAATTTCTCAGTGGCGCGATTAGTTTCACTGTAGAGGTTTGAGATACTCTCGTCAAGAGCTGCCATAGCATTGGTTTCGATATTGATGTCCTCCGGTGAATAATTCTGTAACTCTTCTTGCATCTGCGGGAGACGTGCTGTCCAGTTCCTGTCCCGGAATAATGACCTGTGTAGGTCCTGTAGACTTTCCCATGCCTGCTCGAAATCCTTGTCGATTTTCATACTATTCTGGAGCGCTTGATCATCTAGGGTGCCATCTTGGTTTTGAAGGTCCGCCATGGTCAACACAGCGGTTCTTGAATACTCCTGTATTGATACGTCATTCAGTGCTACGCGAATTACCATGATTGAGAGGCATGTCCAGCGCGCGACAAAGGATTTGTCCAATCCTACTGTGGAAAGTTCACGGATATCTTCTTTGCCGTCTATGTCGCTAAGCACTTTTTTAATATCTCCAAACCAGGCTAGATCGGCATTTGCGTAGCATATAAGCAATGCGGTAGTTTCCACACATGCATGTGTCTGTTTGCGCCACAGTTCCTCGCTTGCAAAGTGGGCACGGTTCTTGCATGTCTCCAACAAGTGAGCTACATGCCTGCTAAGCTCATGGACCGCACCATTTCGTTGAGCAAGCGCGAGGACGGAAGTTGAGTAGTTGAAAGGACGTGCCAGGTGGGACATCCTTGTGACAGGAGTAGGATCGGCCCTCCGAACCCCGACTAAGCGGAAGACAGGACCAAACGGGTGGCGAACAGTGCTGACATGTGGGGTAGAGATGGCCAGTGGCATAGGATGGGTGAGCGGTCCCGTTGCGAGTTGATTCCCGTTGGTGCTATTGTTCTCATGTTCCATGGCCTCAAAGACCCCTTTCCATACTCCTAAGCCCCATTCCGTATTGAAAGAGCCAGGGATTGCCATCGCAAATGATTCCATTTCAGCGTCTTCTGTTAGATTGTTGAACAGCCATTGAACTGCTCGTTCATCTCGTCCCTTGCGCTCCTCCGTCTCTTCCATTGCAAGTTGCATCTGTCCTTCCGCCATGTTCGAGCTCACCACTTTCGATTCTCCACTGGAACCCCGATCCTTGTATCTCCGTCCATGCAGCCTCTGGACGATATACCAGATCAGACCCGAGAATGAGTTCTGGTATGGTGACTGAGGGTATATGACCGATGCAAACGTGGTGAATATGTAGAACAAGACGGTGATACCGATCGGAATAATGGTGCTGACAGTAACAGTCGTGTTGATGTTCAATACGAAGTCGACAAGCCCCGCAAAGTATAGGAAGAGAGACATATGGAGCAGACCAGGTACAGCCTCAGCTAGAACGGGCATATACCAGCCCTCGGAGCCGTCATATAAATATTGCCTGAGGCGGGCACTCTTCAATGGGTCGCTGTACCGCTGGAAGACGTGCATATAGTCGCGAACCCATTGCTGGACGAGTATCGCGAGAAGCGCAGCAGAAAGGCTGAAGACGAGGGCCATGAACCAGAAAACGTTCACGCGAACGTCGGATGACAATGGTTTGAAAGTAGGGAAAGGTGGTGGCGGATTGGGAGGAATAGCAACTTGCGGTGCAATGGAGGAAATTTGTTGAGATATCTGAGCGAGCATCGCGACATTTTGTTGCATGTAGTACGCGGTTTGTTGAGCGGGAGTTGGCTGTAGATTCTGGACACTGTTGATGATAAAGGAGGTAAGAGAAGCCGAAAATAAACCGGCCTACAGGTGAATAAGCGTGATTAAATATGCGACAGGGATTGAAGTAGGAATATGAACGCACGAATATGAGAACACCATCCATATCATCTTTTAAGGATTGGATACGTGCTTCATCATGACTTTTAGCTTCCTTCCCATAAAGTGTCCAAAGTGCGTTGGCACTGTTATCGAAGTCCGGTGCTGTTCATTTACGTTGTGCCATCAGGACCCCCCGTGATAGGAAGGGATCTATCTACGCACCTGGATCAGGGTCTGCCTTGCCCTGAGTCTGAGCTTGCACCTCAACAAGGCTCCTGGGAGGTGTTGGTGTATTAATGAGGTGATTCTCACGCACATCACGCGTAGACTGGTGGATGCCCATGGCCTGGCTCTCGTTTCTCCCACCTTGTATTTGAAGAAATGTTAGACAGTGTGACTCGGGGACCAACGGCAAATAGGACCAGGACAGTGACGGAAGGGCTTACTTAGAACTGGGGATGTACCTGGCTGGGCTTCGAGGCCGATGTCCCGATCGGCAGAAATTGGGAGTGCGGGAGTGAGCACATCCTCCGGCTCGGATTGACATGTATATATCTCGTGTATTCCGCTCCCTCCTGCATCTTCTTTCGCTGTGATCATTTGAGGGAGGGATCGAGGGCGAACACAGGGGGCACCAGGAGCAGGCGATATAGTTTCTAACGGTTGAGCTTCGAGGTCGCTGTCAAGATTGGTCATGGATATATTGCAGAACAAGGACGAGGATGAAGTCAAGGGAGTTTGGGGACGTGGAGGGAGACTCTCAGAAGACATTCAGCGTGGTCGCCGTGAGGAGTTTTGGCCACGAGTTAGTACCCACGCCCGCAGTCCGACGTTAATCACTTGTTGGAAAACCTTGAGCGAGCGTACGCTATTGCATACCATCATCGTATGCTTTGGGTTTCTGTCTCCGCCCTTCAATCCACTAGGTTTGGGGCCTCTTCTGGTGTCCATGAAACACAGTGGTGCAATGCTCGGTAGCAAAGGGTTAAACAAGAGACGAGATGCCTGTGACTCTGTGCTTGAATAACTTCTTCCGCGATGACTGAACCTCGGCAGCTGCTCGGTGCCAACAATCGACGCTGGTCTCAATTCAGGGCACACCGCAACTTGATTTTATCGCAAAATCATTGCAGGCTTTTGGGGCTTTTCATCCACAAGACCACAAGTTCAAAACGTTTAAGAAGACTTACCAGATGACAAGATGTACTCGATTTTTTATGATTGAATAGTAAAAAATTATTTAATTACATATATGTTCTATATAATTACAAAGAATAACTATTTAATAATAAAATGACGCCACAAACAGTCGTCACAACCAAGACCCTTCTCGCGGTCCCGTCTCGCTCACGATCACGGCCGCTTGCGGCGACGGGGGCTGCGCTCAGCCCCAGGCTGTCACGGTGCTCGCACCACTTGATATTTTTGTGTGCACTTACCTCGCTCTTTTCACTTGGCAACCTTGTATACTTACCATGTCTTAATATTTATTTTTACTCATACTTACTTTTGGCCTTGATTTGCTTCCTCTTTTGGTCACACAAACTTGGCATGCACAAAATAAGTGGACTAAGCCCACTGTCCGATTTTTCGGAATTTTCCTGATGCCATTGCGGTCTGGTTGACCCTCCAGCCCGACTGGGCCATTGTCTTGCTCTCTTCCCAGTTGCTTTTTTTCTAAATTGCACGTTAAATGATACTCTAAGTGTCCAACCTTGACCGGTACGGGCATCATGGGTGTGCGTGGTGGTCCTCTCGGGACTCAAATTCGCCACCGCGACTCCAACAGGAGCACACACGGTCGGCCACGGCCACATGCACCGACACGGATCGGGATGTAGGACGGGTTTCCTGACGCACCTCCTCGAATTTGCCCAGTTCGCGTACGCAAAGCCGCAAACAGCTTTGTGTGCTGGGCGCACGTCCTCCGCTTCCGCGTGCTCATGATTCCGTGTCTCGCGGAATTCATCAGCTGGGATCTCGTACTGTATTGCTTGCAAAGCTCGCGCCTTTGCACCCAAAAGTCCCGACGACATCGATGTTGTACGCATGCGCAGAGGTAGATTTGTTCACCGGAAGCCCCAAAGACTGGGATAGGTACTACTGCTCAGCCCCAGGGTTGGTGGGCCAGGCAAGCGGGCGGCTCGTGGTGATATAAGCCTGTGAGCTAGGTGTGGTTTACAGGACCGGCTGGGACAGTGACCGCGTTATGGCGTACTGATTGTTTTGTAATAGGTAGGGGTAGGCTGAGTTGGGGTGAGGACAGTCTTTGGTCGTACTACATAATCTCCATTGCTGACAGCATCGCTATCTGAAAATATTAGGTGGAACCGGAAGAATTCGCAGTGCGTTCACACCCGGCCTTACGTTCCCTGAGCCCGAGATAATGAGGTGAGAACCAAGTACCGAGAAGTTCAATCCTCGGAAAGGTTCCGATGACAATTGGTCAGTTATCCGAGTCGGCCAATCTATCTTATCTACAATAATCTGGTCGATTCGTCTACGTCGTCGTATCAACCATTCCAAAGCACAGAGATTTCAAATATGCTTGCGCCGGTTATTACCGCAAACAGTATCTCGAAGGGTGAGCTTCAAGTTTTTGTATTTTGCATGCAATTCCTTCAGGCGATTCGATGGACCTCAACCAATGCTTGTCGGAAACTGAAAGGCAACATACGCGCAGCAACCACCTCTGGGCCACACCGTGACGGGAAGTCCTGTCGCTCGTTCTTATCTCCGTACATAGCCCAGCTCAGGCTTGCATGTCCAGCCTGGTTTTCAATGGACTTAATTATGGCCCCGTTATGTTTCCAAGCACCATCTCAGCATCACCCGACGTCCGTACTGATACGAACAGCCACCATGCTTGTAATAACACGTAGGAGGCCAAGATTATTAATCGTGTATGTGCGACATCAAATGGGGGTGAATTCGAGAAGCGGAGGGGAGGTTGAACTAAGACAACTACAATGGACGCTAAGACAGGTAGGGAGGAAGGGGAGGCGAGGGTACTGTACACGCAAGGCAACTTTGGAGGCTTTCATTATTTCGAGCACAGATGGGAGCTTGTGGCTACAGTAGTTCGCTGTCTCTTCAATTCCACAAAGCAGAGACCTTACATACATCGAGAATCGTAGCTAAGTTACGCGTGGTCGATGCGAGGCAGTCAAGCGTATAGTTACGGGCGTAATCCTACGAGTCTGCGGGCACGAACACTACCGGTGAAGAAGTAGAAGGGATCAGAAGTCAGATAGATAAGCATCGAAGGGCATGACGCCCGCGCAAACCGTAGCAGTACAAGGAAGGGATCTAGACAGTGACGGACAACCAACAAAAGAGGGGCGGTACGAGAGCAAGGTATGTAACGCGAACTGGGATGTGACACGGCATAAAGTATAATGAGCAGGCAGTGAGAGGTGGGGAAGGTGGAGATATAGTGTAGCACGAGGCAAACTAAGGCAATAAGGGGAAAACGAAATACGAAGTAACGTAGGACGGTACCGAGGCGCACAGGAAACAAGCGAGACACGAGGGCAGGGCCGAGAGTAGTGGCACGCAGGGCTTGGTAGCGCATCAAGGATCCAGGAGCATCGCAGTACTTCCGAAGATAGCGGGTTCGAGGACAGAGTGTACCAAGTCGACGGATCTGAGGGCAGAGGACACGCTGGCTTTATGATAGGGAAACTATAAAGAGGGTAGCACGGAAGGTGCTCGCGATCGGGAGATGACCTCTAACACCCTCCGCGAGAACTTCTGGTCCTCGAAAGATAACAAATGACTAGAAGTGGTAAGCATCTCCACTGCATTGTCGATATATGACCCTGCCTGCCCTTCGAGCATATTGCCTAGCAGCACCAAAAGCTCATCGGCGATCGGGCTTGGAAGGGCAAAATTGGCATCTGGAAGGACGCTACCATGAGTGCGTCGCATAACGACGTCACAGACAACGTCAAGAATAACTTTCCGCGTCCCGAGTGAATGCTTGCATTTCTTCCAGTCGGATGTGATAGTTTTGAGAGTGGCAACGTATAATGGATAGCGAGGCCAATTCGACGGATATGTGGTTAATAATTTCCCAAGATTGACGAAAAAAAGTTCGACAGTAAGTCCGAGTCCTCGACCGTCTCGTAAGTCTTGCAAACGAGCGAGTTGCATTTCCATTGGGCGTCTGGTCGACAGCAACCTAACGTCGACCTTCTCCAAGGCTTTCAGGTTGTCGAGGTGCGTCAAGGACCACGAATTCAACCACTGCAAGGTGAGGTCGTCCCACTTGTATCGAAGGAAATGTAAGTATCGAAATTGCCGGTATGGGAATACCGATTGGGGTTTGAAAACGGCTGGGAACCACTCAACAAGTTCGTGTGGGTAGTTGGGGGGCCTTTTAAAAGGGTCATCAAAATTAACACAAGGTAATCGGCAAGTTAATTCGTGGACGGCGCGATTAATTTCACTGTAGAGAATTGAGATACTCCCGTCGAGAGATGCCATAGCACTCTCTTCAATAGTGATGAGCGCGGGTCCAAATGAATGATGATGTAACTCTTGTTTCACCTGCGGGAGACGTGCTGTCCAGTTCCTGTCCCGGAATAATGACCTGTGTAGGTCCTGTAGACCTTCCTGTGCCTGCTCGAAATCCTTGTCGATTTTCATACTATTCTGGAGCGCCTGATCATCTAGGGTGCCATCTTGGTTTTGAATGTCCGCAATGGCCGACACAGCGGTTCTTGAATACTCCTGTATTGATACGTCATTCAACGCTACACGAATTGCCATGATTGAAAGGCATGTCCAGCGCGCGACAAACGATTCGTCCAATCCTGCTGTGGAAAGTTCACGGATATTTTCATTTCCGCCTAAGTCACTAAGCACTTTTTTAATGTCTCCAAACCAGAGTAGATCGGCATTTCCATGGCATACAAGCAATGCGGTAGTTTCCACACATGTACGTGTCTGTTTGCGCCACAGTTCGGGACTTGCAAAGTGGCCACGGATCTTGCATGTTTCCAACGAGCGGGTTACATGCCTGCTGAGCTCACGCACCGCATCATTTCTTTGAACAGGTGTGGGGATGGAAGTTGGATGGTTGAAAGGACGTGGTGGCAGGTCGGACATCCTTGTGATAGGGGCGGAATTATCGGCTCTCCGGACCCTGAGTAAGCGGAAGACAGAACCAAACGGGTAGCGAACGGTGCTGACATGCTGTGGGGTAGAGATGGCCGGTGGCATAGGATTATTGGCATTCATATCCGTGAGCGGTCCCATTGCGAGTTGATTCCCGTTGCTATCGTTCTCGTGTCCCATGGCCTCAAAGACCCCTTTCCATACTCCTAAGCCCCATTCCGTATTGAAGGAGCCAGGGATTGCCATCGCAAATGATTCCATTTCAGCATCTTCTGTCAGATTATTGAACAGCCATTGAACTGCTCTTTCGTCTCGTCCCTTGCGCTCCTCCGTCTCTTCCATTGCAAGCTGCATCTGTCCTTCTGCCATGTTCGAGTTCACCACTTTCGACGATCCGCTCGAACCCCGATCTTTATATCTCCGTCCATGTAGTCGCTGGACAATATACCAGATCAGACCCGAGAATGAATTCTGGTATGGTGACTGAGGGCATATAACTGGTGCAAACGTGGTGAAGACGTAGAACAAGACGGTGATACCGATCGGAATAGTGGTGTATACAGCAACAGCCGTGTTGATGTTCAGTACGAAGTCGACAAGCCCCAGAAAGAATAGAAAGAGAGACGCATGAAGTAGACCAGGTACGGCCTCTGCTAGAACGGGCATATACCAGCCCTCGGAGCCGTCATACAAATATTGCCTGAGCCGGGCACTCTTCAATGGGTCACTGTATCGCTGGAAGACGTGCATATAGTCGCGAACCCATTGCTGGACGAGTATCGCGAGAAGCGCGGCAGAAAGGCCGAAGACGAGGGCCATGAACCAGAAAACATTCACGCGAACGTCGGATGACAATGGTTTGAAAGTAGAGAAAGGTGGTGGCGGATTGGGAGGAATGGCGACTTGCGGTGCAATGGAGGAAATTTGTTGAGAGATTTGAGCGAGCATCGCGACATTTTGTTGCATGTAGTACGCTGTTTGTTGAGCGGGGCTTGGTTGTAAATTCTGGACGCTGTTGATGATAAAGGAGGTAAGCGAAGCCGAAAATAAACCGGCCTACAGGTGAATCAGCGTGATTGAATAAAATGCAAGAGAGATTGAGATAAGGATATGAACGCACGAATATGAGAACACCGTCCATATCATCTTTTAGGGATTGGATACGTGCTTCATCGTGACTTTTAGCTTCCTTCCCATAAAGTGTCCAAAGTGCGTTGGCGTTGTTATCGAAGTCCCCTACCATTCGTACCTGGGGTTCTTGGTCAGAACCACCCCCGTTAGGGACACCACCGAGGGACAAATCATTAGGTGCTATCCATTTACATTGTGTCAGATGATCAAACCTCCCGCAAAGGCAATGGATGAACGTACCTGGATCAGTGTTTGCTTGGCCTTGTGCCTGAGTTTCCAATTCAACCTGGCCCCTGGCCGGTATTGGCGCTTGGCTGGGGGCATCCTCACGCGCATCACACGCAGACCGGTGGATGCCCATATCCTGATCCTCGCTTCCTCCACCTTGCATTCGAAGAAATTTCAGACGGTGTGACCAACGACGCAAGGGATCGGAACTACGACAGTAAGACCTACCTGGAGCTGGCGATGTACCTGATTGGGCTTCGAGATCAAGCCCCCGATTGACTGACATTGGCAGAGAGTCGGATTGGCCTGTGTTTATCTCGTGTCTTCCGCTTCCTCCTGCATCATGTTTCGTTTGATCAGTTAAGGTGAGAGCGAGGATGAACACAGGGTGCACCAGTAGCCAGTGAAATGAATTCTAGCGGTTGAGCTTCAAGGTCGCTGTCAAGTTTTGTAATCGAAATCGATATCGGAACAGCAAGTGCGAAGGGCGAGATAATATGATATCAGCAGCCGCAGAGGCGCAACAACCCGACCGTGAGAAATCATGGTCAATCGATCGATCGAGGCTTGGCCATTTGCCAGTGGTGCTCATCGTATGTCTTGCCGTCTCTGCCCCTGACAGCATTTCATTCCGCATCGCTTAGCCCATTCTTGGATCCCTGCCCTTATGACTGTGCACCCGCCAAATGGACGCGTGACTTCGCTGAGAAGAATAAACCTTTACTCCCTCAGGCTTTTATACCGGACCAAGCACAATGACATCATTTTACTCCGCCCATTTATCGCGTTTATCGTTTCAATCCTGTTCCCACTACAATACAGTCGGGTTTAGCCGCAGCATCGTCTCAGTAGCATCCGATGTCCGAATCTGTACAAGACGAGTAGATATCACGTTAGCACTGCAGAAAAGTCACAAGATGGTGGCGGCACGCCGGAAGGTGCTCGCGAGTGGGAGATCACCTCTAACACGCCCTCCAGGAAACCCCCATGTTTAGCACGTAGCCCATCAGGCAGCTGGTCACGAGCATCACAGAGCCTCTCCATGGCACTGTCGATATGTCTGCCTGTCTTGCCTTCAATCATATTGCGTAGCAGCATCGGGAAAAACCTCCCGCGTTAATCGCCGTTAGCGAGCAGATAATTTAGTATTAAGCGAGATAATAGAAGATAATAGACTAAACGGCTCGCTAATGCGTCATACAATTCGCTAACGCATCGTTAACGGGTCATTAACACATCATTAATGCATCGTTAATTCGCTAACGCATCGTTAACGGATCATTAACACATCATTAATGTATCGTTAATTCGCTAACGCATCGTTAATCGCTAATGCACCATTAACATTATTATCGCACCATTAATTCGCTAACGCATCATTAACGCATCATTAACGCGTCGTTAATTCACTAACGCATCGTTTACTAGTACATGTAGAGATTGGTACTTTGGATTACTTCTCTCGATACTGTCTGGTAAACCACTTTTGCTATTGAACATCTTATCCATTAGCGCTCACTCTACCGAGGATCTACGTCTTCTTAGCGGTCTCCACCAATGTGTATGTGCTGCCACTCTACCCTCCTCACATTGCCATCCCTCATACACTGAGCTATCCAGAGGGAACCCTGTTCACTACGTCTGCTTCTCGACGGCCACCATCATCGCATCCCTCATTATCTTCCAAGGCCTCAACACCGGTAACCCAGTGAACACCCAGTCCCTCATCGTAGGCTTTTCACCACCTTCATCAGCATGCACCTCAAGCTCTTGTGCTCGGCTTGCGGAGTCTGCGCAAGGAGGACGGGGAGGATAACGAACTGGAGGCAGCGATAGAGTGGACGCAGCTGCACGCGGAGGAGCGGCGCTCGCGCAGTCACACAGGCTCGCCTACGGGGACGCCATGTGACTTGTGGCGGTCATAGTACTGCTACCGCCAAGGACCTTTGTCTGCACCCGGGTATGTACAGGCTGCAGCGATGACACTGCTCCACTGCCAAGCCTTCCGAATGGCGTACGAGCGAGGCGAATGATAATAAGCGCTGGTGAGATGCCCTGCGCGGGGTGCTGGATAGCGAATAGGAGGATGAGGACAAGCTGCACTGCCAGATAGAGCACGCCACGGGTGCGCCGGGCGCGTTATCGCCGTTGGGCCTGACAGTCCACTTGAAGAGGATGCAGTCGCACCAGCTTGGGACGTGCTGCTTGCTGCTCGAGTCGTACACGCCCCTGTCATTGTCGTCTTCCCCTGTCCCATCGCCGTCGCCGGCGAAAGATCAGCTCAAGGGCACAAGCAATCTGAGCGAAGGAGCACTCGGAAGAAAGCCATCAGGGGCTTTGTAGGTGGATGGAGCTGCACGCTCACCCAAAGTTGAAACTGCCCGCTAAGCTGCATTGAGTTGACTTAGAAAAAAAAGGTCAATTGGCGTGCTCAAGTGCGTGACGTGTAACATGTGACATGTGATGAGCGCGTTGAACTTTTTTGTCCCCTAAGAGTTCACTCACCACTCACAACTGCCACGTTGCGACACTCGCCCTTCACGCATGAACTCACATTCTGTTTTAGCTTTGTTTTTAGGGTCTTTGAAATGTACCTGGGGTACACTAGCCCCGTCATTATCATGATGGTGGCATTTGACACAAGCACCGTAGCATCGGTAGGTCTGTTTTTTTCTCTTTCGGGTTTCGCCTCCCTCACCCTCCACCTTTGCCCTCCCAAACAACTACAGCAACTCCAATGGCTACCTACCCACATTCCCCGTTGTTTGTGGTACCTTCACCCCTTGTGTCCAGTGCTGCCACCCCCATGCGGGAACTCACAGAGCTGACGCCCCACGAGCACAAAGTGCCAGTACCTGTTAGGTGCAGATCTGAA
>QLOS01013039.1:0-12061 GCA_003313725.1 Russula sp. MG48
CCTTTCCGTCCCGTCATGGGCAACACCCAATCCGGGTACACACTTACACGAACTGCTGCTACGTTAGACTCATTCATCAGTGAGCTCGGTCCTGAGATTGTCTACGGGGAGAGGTATGCACTCCGTTTATTGGCACCAACGAGACCCTCACTTGATGATGTTGGTTCAAAGTCTTGGGTCCTCACGCTTTCTGAAGACTGTTCGCTGCCGACATCGGAACGGTCTTGTAGTTGTGAAAATCTACATCAAACCCGACCTGAGAGCTAGTTTGCGGAAGTATCAAAGGAGGTTGAAAGGTGGGTGCCATGAGGTGCCATTACGCCAGTGTCAGTTAACGGTCGCGCTAGTGGAGCGAGAAGCTCTACTTGACATCCCCAATGTCCACAGCTACCAGACTTTTATAGATTCAGACAAGGCCGGGTATCTTATTCGCCAATGGGTTGCAAGTAATCTTTATGATCGTATAAGGTCATTTGTACTATCGAACTCCACGTGCGCATCCGGTCTCAATTTCTGTCCTTCTGTCCCACAGTACGCGTCCTTTTCTAAGCCCCATCGAGAAGAAATGGATAGCGTTTCAATTGCTCAATGCCCTACGGGACGCTCGATCTCACAAAATTGCTCATGGTGACGTTAAGTCGCAGAATATACTGGTCACATCTTGGAATTGGGTCTACCTTACCGATTTCGCGTCACACAAGCCAACCTACCTTCCACTGGATGATCCATCTGACTTTGCATTTTACTTTGACACTTCCGGTCGACGTTCGTGCTATGTCGCTCCAGAGCGTTTTTTCGCGTCGGGTGCCCGTCCAGATGGGGTGTCGGTGCCGGGAAGCACTGATCGAGAGAGTAAAGACTCTCGGGTGACAGAGGCCATGGATGTCTTTAGTGCTGGATGTGTAATCGCAGAACTTTTCAGAGAGGGTGCACCCCTATTCACGCTCAGCCAACTCTTCAAGTATCGTGAAGGAGAGCTGAACATTGACGGCCTTCTAGCTTCAATCGAGGATGTCGGCGTTTGCGTGAGTTTTGCACGGGAAGATGGAGTTACTTATAGTCTGACTTAAACCCATCGCTTCAGAATCTCATCAAAGATATGATTGCTGTCGACCCCACAGCACGGCCTACATTTGATGCGGTACTGCACAATGTCCGCGGTGTAGTTTTCCCGGAGGTTTTCTACTCCTTCTTGCATGGCTATGTCTCGTCTATCAATGAATTACCTACGACAGCGCCGTTTACCTCCCTACCCACTGTGGGTGCCTCGCCAGAGATCTTGACACCGGCGGTCTCAGCCTCCTCGGCTGCCACATCCACAGTGAAAGGTGGTTCTATCACGCCCGTGTTCACGGCAGACGCGAAGGTGCCCGAAGCTGCTGTTCCTAGAGATGCGGATCACAAAATCGAGAAAATTTGGGCTGACTACGAAAGCGTAGAGCCATACCTTGTCGACGACACTGGCGAAGATACCATAACGGACGTTCGGGTCGACCATGCGCCGGCGGAAACACCTGGAAAGCCACTTCAGGTCAGTCTTTCTTGGGTGATTAGGCATTTTTTTTGAGGACGCCTTGTAGGACATTCTTCCTGTGGAATTATGCATACCAAACAGGGACTCGGGGCTTTTGCGTATGAAGAAGCCAAAATTCCATGGGGCAACAGAAGGTAGTTGTCCAAAAATGCTTTACACTGTCTGAATTTAATAATCCGTACACAGACGGACCTGCTCTTATCATCCTCGCTCTCGTCTGCGCCAATGTCCGGAATTGTTCTCAGCCATCTAGCAAGTTGCGGGCCTTAGACGTTTTTCTTGCCCTGTCTGTGCACCTTACGGATGAGGCAAAGCTTGACCGGTTGGTACCGTACATAGTCGACCTCCTACGTGATGATGCCGCAGCAGTTCGCGCCGCCGCCCTCAGGACGCTCTTGCAAGTGGTCAGTATATTCTCGCAGAATATGTAGTGTGAACTAAGAATTCCCAAGCTTTCCCTCGTAAATGTCATAACGCCCGCCAACGCATCGATTTTCCCCGAGTATATCATTCCCAACATCCACCCATTGGTACATGATCCTGAAGTATCTGTGCGTTCCTTATACGCGCAGTGCATCGTCCCTCTTGCGGATGCAGCAGTACGATATCTGGAGATGGGCCAGGCACTCAAAGCCCATGGAACATTTAAGGTTGCCGCAGACGCTGTCGAGTATGATCCCAGATTTGAAGTAAGTCCAGTTCCAGTTATCGTCAGATTCCAGCTAATAGCCCTCACGTGAGTAGGTGCCATATGATGCAGCCTTACAAGACTTGCAGAACGCGATCCAAGAACACCTTATAAGCCTCCTCGTTGACCCTTCCAGTGTCGTAAAGCGTGCAGTGCTGCGTGATGTCTCGTCCATGTGTATATTCCTGGGGCGTCAGCGTACGAACGATATCCTCCTAAGTCATATGATCACATACCTGAACGACCGGGACTGGCTTATCCGCTATGCTTTCTTTGACGCTATAGTCGATGTGGCAGCCTGTGTCGGTGGAAGAAGTCTGGAAGAATACATATTGCCTTTAATGATTCAAGCATTGTCAGGTCGGTAATGTCCTTTTTCCCCCTTCCAATCAGGGCTGAGCCTAGCTTCAGACGTCGAAGAAAGTGTGGTTGCTCGCGTCTTAGCTGCGCTGACCAGCCTGTGTGAATTGGGACTCTTCCAGAAGATGCGGATCTGGGAGCTCATGAGTGCAAATTTGGGATTTCTTTACCACCCTAACGTTTGGATAAGACAAGGTATTTCCTAACCCTTTACCCCAAGAGGGGTTGACATTGTGTCTCAGGCGCGACGGCCTTTATTGCTTCTGCCGCAAAACATCTTCCATCGAGCGATGTCTGGGGCATCCTCTACCCTTCTCTGAGACATTTTCTTCGATCCGATGTGCGCAACGTTGACGAGTTTAGTCTGTCGACTGCGTTGAAACCGCCCGTCTGTCGTCCCATACTCAGTGTATAACACATACTGAAACAGCACCCACAGCTGGAAAGGCAAGTTTTTGACGCTGCGTTGCAGTGGGCAATGAAAGCGGATAGAACACACTTTTGGAGAGGCTATAAAAAATCTACAAAGCTTGAATCACCGCAAGACAGCGTTGCCACAATCAGGAAAGCAACAACCCCGCGTATCAAGACCGATGAGTGAGTGTAACCTGTCTTCACAGATTGATCTGATCTAAATCCCGTCTAGGGACGAGAGCCAGCTAGCTAAACTACGACAACTCGGCATGACAACAACAGAAGAGGGGAAGCTCGTTTCCATGCGCGATTACATCCTTAAGCTTGCTAATGCCGTCTCAAGGTCTGTTCATACCTCACGTTGCATCGTATATTGCTTAATATCCCGTAGCTATGCTCTGCGCCAAAGGAGTGACGAGGAATCTGAAATTTTGAAGACAACAGCCCATGTCGAGCTACAAAAGTTAAAAGTCGTCCCGCAAACCGTTTTCCTAAGAACACGTACGACTGAACAGACTTCCCGCATACCGCGATTGCTTCCATCGTCTCGACATAACACTTTCGACAATCTTCGATCACCCCGTACAGATACCTCTCGTGTATCGCGGCCTTCCAGTATTGATCATGCGTACAGTGGAGCACCGTTTGAAGATCTGCGCCGGAGGCTAACTGCTATTAACGGCTCTGGGGTTTCTCTTCCTTCCTCTCTCCCGCACCGCCCATCCTCAGTATCTGGTCTGGGTCCCTTACAGCCTGCGGGTCCGACCTTAGATGACCTACCAGAGGTGTCTGATAGACCTGGGAGCCCTACAGATTCCGTGCTATCTGGCCAGAATCCGCCATTGAACCGCGCAATGCCTCGTTTCCATGTCGGAAGCGGTGATGGCCAGAAAGCAGCCCCCGCTATCGGGTCTTCGAAAGCTAATGCGACGGGTCACTTGGAAGCCACTTCAAAAATGCGGCCTGAGGGATCTCCTGAGCACTCTGGAAGGACTTCCCCGATTTCTGCCACTGGAACAGTTTTGGGACCACATTGGCGCAGGCCTTCATCTTTGGCGCCAATATCTACCTACGGTCAGCGCACATACCCTCGCTCCATACAATATATAGCTGAATAGTGGTTCAGATGGTCACGAAGCTGGCATCAATAACCTTCTGGAACACCTATATCTGGATAGCAATCGAGAGTATCAGCATGACTTCGGGCCTCGTGTCCATGAAGGCCCCGTGAGGCGGCGTAATACCGTTCGACAAAGCTTTACTCCTCGAGATGGCACCGCCCGGCGGCCTGAAGCAACGCTTATAGCCCAGTTGAGCTCTCACACTGACGCCGTTACCGCCTTCGCAGTGTCACCAGATCACGTATTTTTTGTTTCGTCCTCGGATGATATGACGGTCAAGGTTTGGGATACTGCACGATTGGAGCGTAACGTCACAAGCAAGCCACGATTTTCATACGTACAGCACCACGCGAAGGTCAAAGCTATCTGTATGCTAGAAGGCGTACACTGTTTTGCTAGCGCCGGCGACGATGGAAGTCTCCACGTAGTTCGTGTGCACATTAACCAGAGTGGCGCCCTCCCGCGGTATCCAAAGATTCATACGATCCGCGAGCATCGAACGTCTCGGCCTGGGGAATACATCACTTGCATGACTCATTATGACTCAGGTGCGGCCCTATCCCTCCCTCCCGCAGCCCTACTCAGGTCGCCTAATTCCAGAATCTGCGTCCAATCTTGTTTACGCGACAACCCACTCTACGATTTGCCTTCTGGATTTGCGTACCATGCGGATCCTGCTATCTATGGAGCACCCGAGTCATAGTGGACCTATTATGGCTATGTGCCTGGATAGAAGACACGCCTGGGTGGTTACCGGGACGGCTTCTGGTGTCTTGACTTTGTGGGATATACGTTTTGGTCTGATGATAAAGAGCTGGAAAACTGCCTCCGCTACCACGAGTGGGTCCTCTCGTATCTATCAGTGTGTCGTCCATCCTAGTCGCGGCAGAGGGCGGTGGATCATTGTAGCGGTGGAGACAGCACGATCGTCTTCCCAGGGTGTCCCATCCACCCTCCTGGAGGTCTGGGATATTGAAACAACGAAGCTGGTCGAGACTTATGGCACGAGGGTTATATCCAAGGCCTCAGCCGCTCTGGACGAACCTCAAGACTACTCTGGCGGTATGACAGAGCCAAGTGCTGCCTCGGCCATTGCTGCACTTGTACGTGCGAGACAACATGGCATAGGCCTTCAAGGGACTCGTCGCGCATCTGCAGAAGCGCCTATACGAGAACCTATACTCAATGGACCTTCTCCAGACATCCGTGCCCTTGTGGCGGGGCATGAGTTCGGGGGACACTCGACCATTCATCGCACAACAGGATCTTCTTTAAACTCGGAAGGGCTTTCAACAGGGGGCAGAGGATTCATGGTGAGCGGCTCCGAAGACCGCAAGCTCACTCTTTGGGATCTCGGCAAGGTAGAACGAACGACCATTCTCAGCGGAGCAGAGTTGGAGAACGAGAAGCCAAATTACAGGTGCTTACCTCATTCAGTGTACTTTGATCAATCTGATGGCATACCAAAATAGTTCTGCTTCATCCTCCAGTGGTTCTACCACGAGCTACGTTGAGACGTGGCTGCTCTCTGCGCAAGCCAGTAGCCAGCAGAATCGCCCTCCACAACGGATGATGCTCCTAAGCAATAGTCAGCAGTACTTGCTTCGGCCGCACCAGGATACAATAACAGCATTGGCTTGCATCGATTCGCCGTTTCGATGTGGGATCGTTAGCGGGGACCATGCTGGGGGAATCAAAGTGTGGCGTGTTGATGGTACTACCGATTAGATCAGATTAGATTATACGGTTGTTGTATTCGCGGACTCGGATAGCACCGAGAGAGTCGAGTCAAGTTCAAGCTGATGCTGTAATTGGAAATAAAAACGAGCGAGTCGGATGTTCATCAGCCTCAGTCTACTTCGGTGGCAAGGCCTTTCAAGCTCATCACTACGCTGGTATCCGGGGCACCTCTCCCCACATCTGCCTATTCGGTGCTTCCACCGTCATTTTACTTCCATAGCTCATCCGTCTGTATCCTCAGGCTCCATGCAGACCCCAGCTCTTGTGAGCCAGCATGCTGGTGTTGTGACAGGCAAAGAGCCTAAACCGCAGAAAGAGAAGAAACCAAAAGCAGTGCTTGCATCTCAGTATCCTTTGGAAGTCTGTTGGAGTCACACTGTCATCACTTGATCCGTGACTCATTCTGTCTCTCATCAGCTTCAGCCACCACCTGATTTCTTCGACCATCGTGTCAAGATCTTCGAGGACTTGAAGGCAGAATATGATACCTTTGTACGAGGTTCGCAACTCCGGTCCTCCCACGGGAGTAACGCTCACTGGAGTCAGCACAACCGCGGCAGGAAATCATTATCACCTTGTCCGATGGCGCTGAGCGTAAAGGCACGAGTTGGGAGACTAGTCCAATGGATGTTGCAAAAGAAGTGTCCAAGAGTCTTTCCGAAAGGCTTGTCATCGCCAAGGTGCTAGGCCTCCCCCCGTAAGGCTAGCGAGTCTATGTATTAAATCTCTGAGAACTCTTGTGTAGGTGGACGGTGAGTTGTGGGACCTTGAGCGGCCGCTCGAGAAGTCCGTCAAGCTAGAGTTGCTTGATTTCGAGAACCCAGAAGGTACGTTAGGACCCACCCCTCCCTGCTTCCCTTATCCACTGTTATCTTTCAGGGAAGAAGGTATTCTGGCACTCTTCTGCACACGTACTTGGGGAGGCCACCGAGAGACATTATGGGTGTCATTTATGCCTCGGACCACCAACGGATGATGGTTTTTTCTATGAGATGGCGATTAAAGACAGGTGATTTTGCCTACTTGCGATTCACCGTCCGATTCTTATGTGCAACCCTTTACAGGATGGTTACAAACGCAGACTATCCCCTACTCGAGAAAATTGCTGAAAGTGCCATCAAAGATCGGCAGAAGTTCGAGCGTCTCGTCGTTTCGAAGGAAAAATTGCTTGAAATGTTTTATGTGAGCTGAGGCGCACCGTACCCTGACACATGCGCTACCCCTGATGACATTCATTTACAGTATAATAAATACAAGAAGTATCTTATTGAGACCAAAGTTCCCGACGGCACATCTACTACCGTGTACCGTTGTGGTCCGATGGTCGACTTGTGCGTTGGGCCTCACATCCCCCACACTGGAAAAATTAAGGCGTTCATGATCACCAAGGTTAGAGGTTGTGAGGCCTTACCTTTCGGTGCACGAGTTCGAACTATCTCCGTTTCAGAATTCTGCGTCTTATTTCCTCAGTGACTCGAATAATGACTCTCTGCAACGGGTCTACGGCATTTCCTTCCCTGACAAGAAACAACTGACAGACTACAAGGCGTTCTTGGCCGAGGCAGCCAAGCGTGACCACCGGAAAATTGGCAAGGTACGTTGTTCAGTAAGTAATCGAACAAGTAACTTCATCCCATCGCTATGTACAGGAACAGGAGCTTTTCTTCTTCAATGATCTGAGTCCTGGCAACGCATTTTGGCTTCCTCACGGCACCCGTATTTACAACACACTTGTGGAACTGCTGCGGGTGCGTAGCATGCTCACCTCGTGACATTGACTGAGCGGGTCTTTCAGGGAGAGTATTATAAGCGTGGATATCAGGAAGGCATGAGATGCTACCTCTGACTTGACGATGTATCTAATACTGTTCTCCAGTGATCTCGCCCAACATGTTCAACTCTAAACTTTGGGAAACGTCTGGACACTGGGAAAATTACAAAGATGATATGTTCACTCTGGACGTTGAGAAAGAAAAATGGGCCCTCAAGCCCATGAATTGCCCCGGTCATTGTCTGATCTTCGATTCACGCGATCGTAGCTACAAGGAATTACCTATACGAATGGCCGAGTTCGGCATTATCCATCGAAACGAGGCAAGTGGCGCGCTGACCGGTCTGACGAGAGTGCGTCGTTTCGTCCAGGACGACACGCATGTGTTTTGCATGCCTCATCAGGTTTGTAGCTCTGACATCGCTCACTTCCCCGCTGAGATTAGTGGAACAGATCGGAGAAGAAATTAACGCGCTCTTTGATTTCATGGAGCATACATATGGCCTCTTTGGCTTCGAGTTTTCTTTGGAGCTTTCAACTCGGCCGGAAAAGTATCTTGGCTCTGTCGAAACCTGGGACGCTGCGGAAGCGGTTCGTCTTTTTTTCTGTCGTCTACTTATTGACCACAACGGCACAGTACAGCAACTTAGCAGGGCGCTCGACGAACGGTTCCCAGGCATCTGGGACCTCAATCCTGGGGACGGTGCTTTCTATGGTCCCAAAATTGACATCACCATCCGTGATGCCCTCCGCCGATCATTTCAGTGCGCGACGATTCAACTCGACTTCCAACTGCCGGAACGCTTCAACTTGAAATATCGTTCTGCTGAGGAGGCAGTCAATCCAGACAAACCACCGAGCCGCCCAGTCATCATCCATCGCGCCATCCTGGGAAGCCTGGAACGTTTTATTGCAATTATCACAGAGCACTTCGCCGGCAAATGGTGCGAAGTAGCTAGGGTCCCGGTATTGTCTCGATTGACAAACATTCTTCTTAGGCCACTCTGGCTCTCTCCACGGCAGGTCCTTGTCATCCCCGTGGCTGTGCCTTACGTGGGTATCTTGTGGCATCTGTCGAATTGTTGTTCTAAATGGGACTGGGACATCTTTTACTTTGTAGAAAGATTACGCATCCGAGGTTGCTGCGAAGCTGTCTGAGAGCGGCCTTTTCGCCGATGTTGACAACGGAGCGGATACGCTACCAAAGAAGATCCGGAATGGCGAACTTGCGCAGTATAATTTTATACTCGGTACGTCATCATAATTGTCGATTCGGTTCACATAAGCGCTCATGCTCTCACTCTTCCTGCTCAATCTTCCTTGCGTTTACCGACACTGGCACAAATGTACTGTGGGGTGGGCGCAACCTAATGGCTGAATCTTGAAACCTCCACCTCGGTTGGCTTGCCCTACAGTGGTAGGTCAGGAGGAATTAGACAGTCGTTCGGTCAATGTCCGGAACCGAGACGATGTTGGGACTAAGGCTAAGACGGCGATGGTGCCACTCAACCTTATTATCGATAAGCTCGTCAGACTGAAAGCAAGCAGGAGCTTGCAGAATGTATTGCCAGAGTAGAGAAGGTGCTTTGTAGAGAAATGTGTAATGGCTAAACTATCAGAGAGCGAGGATAGAAGGGTGGAACTTGATCGTTCAAACCTGCTCATAAAGAGCACTGGTCGGAAACCAGTGCAACTGTGACAAAGAGTATTTGATAGGACTTGTGGGGATACTACCCCAACTGATGACAATAACCAGTCATGCAAGGTTTCCAAGTTGAGATCGCTATAAAGACGTATAGGCCGACAGCTATCGCATATCTCGCAAAGTGAACTCACGAGAGTAAGAATGGCATCCCTCTCTGCAGGTGGCAGCTGACCGATTTGTTCTGGAGTCAAACGAAGAACTTGGAGTAGCATCGCCTTTGAGATGTGCGTTTAGCGAACGTCTTGGTGGTGAGTACTAGATAGGAAGGTTACCTTTTGTGACGGGTCGATAGCGTCAATGGCACCGGCCGGCGGGGCGGGAGGTGACTGCTGTTGTTGGGGCGGCAGCTGTGGGACGCCATAGTATGATAAATGCTGTTGCTGTGGCGGTGGGGGTGGTGCCGCTGGCGAAGGGTGAATAGACATCTGTGGAGGGTAGAAAGATGGAGGCATCTGCTGTGAGGGTTGGGACCCGTGATAGGTTGGGTGTACGCCAGGCTGTGCGAGTTGCGAGATGCTCGGGGGAGCTGGGGCTAGATGTTGTGTAGGGGTGGGAGCCGGCGCCGGCGCCGTGGCGGAAGCAGGGTTACCGATACTCGTTGCTGCAAGCATGCGCTAGACACAAGGAAGATGAGACATGATCAAGCGAGACAGAATAACAGCATACCTGAAGAATAACAGGGTCTACTATTTTATTAAGGAGCAGAGCTTGAAAGAGAGCGTATGCGAACTGGGGATGTGCCACGAGGAGAGCCCGAGCTTGATCAGGATGCGTTATTACGAATGCCTGTTACAAATGCCAATCGCTTGGAGATGAACAACCCAACGAAAATACATAGCGAATAAGGACGAAAAGTCGCACCTTAAATTGCGCGAGGACCTCCACTAGTTGAGCAGGATTCATCGTAGCAAGCGTCTGGCTAATCATGTCTAGAGCCGATGCCCCCGGAGGGACAGGGACACCCTGGGGGAGGTTGCGGAGGAACGATGCTCTGTCCTTGGTACCATCTGACTCCTTCTCTCTATCCTTATCTCTTTTGGCATTCTCACGTTCGCGCCATTGTGCGCGGGTTTCGCCACCATCTATGAGCTCTCCGCGCACGGTTGTCTTACCCTCAAGAAAAGGGTCCGAATCGGCGAGATCGATTCTGAGAGGTCTGCCACCAACATCTACGTTATTAAGGTTCCTGACAGCAGATAGAGCGGTCTCATGATCTGTAGGGAAAGATCTAGGGTTCAGGGGAAGATGGAGGGGGGGGAGGGGGTAAAGAAAGCACACCTGCGAATTCACAGAAGCCATAACCTCTTGGTTTTCCCGTCTCCCTGTCAAACACCAGTCTAGGAGGAAGTGAGTATGACAAGCAAAAGGAAGAGGGGTATACGAATGCACCTGAAACCTACTACTTGACCGACCGACTTGAACACGTCGATGAGTTGATCCTTGAAGAGGCGTAGGGTTGGTGACTTTGAGAAAAAGAGAGAAATAAAAATGGCGCACTTCTCCCATGTTATAGGGTACATTTCCGACTAGATAGCAAGGAGTGGATGAATGCACGTGGATGGACAAATGTTCGTACTCACGTACCAAAAACGACCTTGCTCATCACTCACTGGTGGCAGTGCAGTGCAGTGGGGCAGGCAAGGATCAAAGTTGAGCCACGCAAACGGTACGGCGCCGGCGCGAGACGGGGCGGGAACAGCCGATGAGTCATCGTGTTCGTGTATTGGACTAGACCGGGACTGGACTGGACTTAGGTGGGTCGGGTCGCACTGCGCTGCACCGGAAAGGCCCGGCATTTTCGACAATCTTCTCCAAGATCTTCCGAGACGGATCTGCCTGCGGTGAGGTGATGACTGGTATAAATTGCTCGCAACTACGCTGCACTTCCGGAACCTAAGTTACGACCGACTCACTAATTTCCTTCATGGCCATCAGAACTCCCATATCCATGACCAACCATCTACACTCTTCCAAGACGTCCGAGTCCCTGGCCGACCACTACCGCTCTCTCGACCGCACCCTCGCAGCGAGATACGTCCAACTCATCCTCGCCCACCGCCAGAGACTAGCCGCTATTCAACGTGGGGTGTCGTTGTCTGAGCCTATGCGTCCCCGGTGCGTCCTCATACTTCTTTTCTTGACCTGGTTCATGACTTACACCCCACAGCGTAGAGATATGCGATCAACCTCAGTCCCACTACATCACCGCTACCTTTGAGCTTCCAGGTCTCAAGAAAGAGGAGATAGGCGTTCATCTGACCCCTGATGGCCGTCTCACGATCTCTGGCGACCGTCGGGCTCCTCCTTTATTGGCTAACACAGACTCTACTCATACCATGTATCCCGTCAAAGAACTCAGATATGGTAGATTTGAGCGCACGATTAATGTACCTGCGGGTCTCGAGGTACGCTTTTCAATTTAGTTCTCGACCATCCACATTGCTGAGACGATTCGGATGCAGGTCAAAGACATAAACGCTTCGTTAGTAGATGGGATGCTTAGCGTTTCTTGGCCACGGGTAATTCCCCCAGTGCTCTCACAAGGATCAACGCATGTTTTCAGCATGGCATGAATTGCTACGGGTCCGTATGTTAACAGTCTATTTCTGTCCAACTCGCCGCTCTCCGAGGACACCATTTTCCGAGACCAAACCTTTCCGTCATTGCCGTGCAAGCCTTTCTGTTCAAGTTCAACTAACACCGATACCGGCCCCTCGCCGCGGATGTC
>QLOS01013106.1:0-14045 GCA_003313725.1 Russula sp. MG48
TTCCCACCCCTGAAGAGTACCATCGAATGGCAGCTCATGTGTTTTGCGATCAAGATCGAAGGAAGGGGTGCACACGACATCGATCGAGCTGGCAACGAAGATCCTCGACTCCGAAGGCAAGTCAGGTCGGCTTTTGCAAAAGCGATTATCACATGTTTAGCTCGGTTTTGTTTTTACGTCTCCCTGTCTCCCAACGACGCTCAGAGCGCATCCGAAATACGCTGTCACATGAGATGTGCCACCTCGCATGTTGGATTATCAATCAGGATCCGAAGGGGGGCCACGGGAAGGTCTGGAAGTCGTGGTGAGTAGATCGCCCCCTCCGGAACTTGCATGGCGCCGGGTTGATCTTCATGATCTTCTATCACACTCAGGGCTGCGAAGGTGATGCGCAAGCGAGCGGATATTGACATTTCGGTATGCGATGTCATTCTAAGCGCCTGGGGCTGCAGTACTTACGGAGATCTTTTTATGATCCCCGTGCGCTGCGGGGACATCGTTATCGCCTGTAGATGCGGCACAACTATGAGATATCGTATCCATACGAATGGGGTGAGCGCGCCCTTTGGGACGTCCTTGGGTTCTTGTTGTTCCACTGTAACGGTACCACTAACCCGATATGTCCGCAGAGTGCGAGAACTGCGCCAAAACGTGAGTTCCTTTTTCTCTCTCTTGACCCGACCCGGTCGTTCGTCTCGCGCCCTCATACCGCATGTCATATCTGTAGATATGGTCGCTTCAGCAGATCCATTCGTCCAGATGAAGTCGGTGGGTCGCCCTTTCAGTTATGGCAGCTGTGCCTCGTAGATGACCATCTTGCGGGTATTAGTTTGCGGCGCTTGCAAAACTGGCACACTCCACCCGCTCTTCACGGTGCGCTCGAAAAAGACGATAGTTGATAGTCGAATGGCTGCCACATCGCCGCGTGGTGCGTTGTCCATTTGGTGTCCACTGATAACACGTCATTTAGCATTTTACGCCCACAGACTCTCCACGGGCGGCGGTGGCAGTAACCGGCGTGAGGATGCCGGGATCTTTCGACCAAGATGACGAGCAGCTAGACGAATTGATCGACGATATCCACAGACTCGGCGTCAAAGACGATTGAAGAGAAATTTGTTCCCGACATTTGGCAATTGATCTTTTTTTTTATGTTCGGTTTTAGCGATTGTACAAGTATATTGAGCCATGGTACCTATCTAGATAAGGGAGCAAACGGACGGAACCTCTCGCTTGGTAAAAAAAAAATTATTCTCTCCAGCTTGTTGCTTTTAAAGGGATGCCCGGTTGCCCCGGCCCCGGTGACGCAGCGCATGTGCAACTAGTGGTGTGCTGACACCTCAACAAGAAGCCCTTCCCCTTTCGAGAAGGATTGATGTCCGCTAGCACAGCGCCACAGACGTCATCGAAAATATTGTATTGCCAGTCAGCACTAGCCGTAGTCATACCGTATCCGAGATCTCAACTCTTTGGTCGGTTGGCCCAATTGGTCGTCCCCACTCGTGATCACCCCACCAGGTCCGCAGTGATTTCATTTGCGCTCAATGTTTCTTTCCCGAGGTGGAACCGCATCGCCTTCGGCCTGAGTTGAGCTGGTTGGCCCTGTTAGGCGGTGAACGGCCCGGAAATGGAAGAGAGAGAAGAGAGAAGACGTGATTGTGATCGTGATTTCGTGATTGATTTTGTGATTTATGAAAATCAGCTTCTCACCTTTCTAATGATTCGTCGGCTTTGTTATCTCCTCCCTACAGTACTAACTAGGCAGCTCTTCGCGTGTATAGTTGCTACTAACCGTGAGCGCATATAGGAAACCTTGTTGTTCCGACGGATCATGGCATCCGGGTTTATGTAACGCACTTGCAGCAGACAGACATGGGAACACTGACTCCAGTGAACACCCCTTGGCGCTCAACCCGATTTACAAACCAGGACCTGTAGACTGAACGCGTCTAGTAATCAGTAGTCGTGTTTACCACATTTACGAGATCCTCACTCCTCTAGTCTCCTGCCAAGTTATCACGATCGCCATTCGCTTCAAGTTCTCCGAAGTTATCGTACATTCGCTGCTTACAAAGAAGCGTGTCGCTGGCTCAGTCCAGTAGTGTCCGCAAGAGCGGAGAACACGCACTCTCTTACTCACCATGTTTACTAACGTTACGACGACCTCATGAAAACGCATGGTGTATCTTTCTCGCGACACCAGTTCTGAGGGTTTGCTATCACACAAGGCTGTGTATTTGTCGCCTTACTAGCACCGAAAACTGACATGAGAAAAAGAAGGACGGATCCTTGGCGCTCTCGTTATCTTATTGCTTCCGTCCCTGCTCCACCAAGGGGGCGTGAAATCCGTCATTCATCATGGGTGACTAGTAAACCAAGTCCTACTCTGATACCATCACCCAAAGCCGCGGCAGGGGTCGGGAGCGCAGGATAAGGGTACGAGTTCGTGGGAGAGTGCAAAAGGCTGCGGAAAGAACCCGTTCTCATTGGATTGGCGCGAAAAACGCGAACGGTGATTGCAGGGTTTGCCGAAGTGAATATGATAGGACGCGGACTACCACAGAGTGCGAATGAGACGACCTGGTTAAGGAATCCCCGCAGTGCAGGACATGTCGAACGAACCTCCCCACGCTCCCTGTAGTGATGACACAAGTCCTTCCCTCTAGGGTCAGAGAAAGGCCGAGGGACAAGGAGCACGGATAGGTGGATTGACGGGCACGGAGCGCGCGGGCATACTAGAGAACAAGAGTAAGCAAGACAAGGGCAGATAGATAAGCCTCACTCACTCACAGAACGTGCGAATTCCCGCACCACGTTCACCTCATAACTCATATACACACTCAGCGCCTCTTCCCCTCTCCACACTATTTCATCACCGCGCAACGTTCAGAGGTCTGGACCCAATGCGGCCATTAGCAGCATCATTAAACCCCACGGTCGACTTAATGAGTTCCTTGCTCGGCACCACACGATGCCGGTCTAATCGTACCCGGGGTTCTGGATGTTCATCCCAAAAGGTGGGAAACCTGGAAGACACCTAGATTCCAGACAAAAGTAGGATAGCGTTCCACACAATATCCTGTGAACTCCGCGCCCAGAGTTGATAAAATAGAAATGGAAGGACTCAACTTACATTATGATCGCTATCACATAGGTCTTCCCGACTTAGGTTTCTGTCGTGGGAGGTCGGCTGCTCTGCTGGTTTCCTCAGCGGCTGTTCCTATGATAGCGCGCCTGGAAGAGCTGACCGGGGCCCCGGATGAGTACTGAAGTGCTGCTGTAGGGGCGCTTGGAGCAACGACGTGTATCAGAGCGACAAACTGGGAATATTCACGTGCTGATTTCCCAATAATGTGTTTGAGCCCAATGTCCGTCAGCCGCGCCGCATCATGTGGCGAAACATGATAGTGATATTATCAAAGACATCGCCAGTTCTAGGGCAAAGCTTAGGCTCCGAGAACCCGCGAAACTGTGCAGGCACCAAGTATAGAGCTCTGAAGCTGGAGAGTCTTCTATGACGGTAGCTCTTAATCCCGGAAGCGTTGCCTCGGGAAAGAACCCCCACGCCATAGAGCCGCGTTCTTATGGAGAGGTTGCGTGCATGACTCTTGAAGATCTACCTCAGCGCGTCTACTTCAGCTAGACGATCTCGTAGTCAAAGCTAGCATGAGCCCAGGCTGCAGAGCCCAAATTGGACCCAGGGGAGTTGGTCTAGTTAAACAACAGCGTTGGGGCGTCATTGGTCCACAACAAGCCCCTTATACTATGCTGCACTATACGAATCCACGCAGATTTTGCAGAGCACCAAGGTGCAATTGCATAAAGACCGCGATGCTAAGAGCACGCTTAGTAGCAGCACATATGAAGGGACTTTACTAGCGGTGCAGGTGAAACCCGACCCTCGCAAGCGTTGTCCGCGTGATCACAACGATTAGACTCTAGCGTTCGCAACGTCGTAACAGTATGAGTGAATACGGGGACTACATCGTGCGCAAGGTGAGCGCACGGTGTCTCAACGTTCCCCAGATACTAGTCGAGCGCCGGTAGACGCGAATTATGGTTGGAATTTTGTTTCCATAGCAAAGTAGTGGTATCCCGAGCTTGTAGAGTTGGTGCCAGGCCAGGTAAATGGACTCACGTAGGGCGTGGCAATCCTGGGCCGCTTTTAGAAGAGCATGGCGCATTTGCGTACACGATCTTGCCGTGACGCATGATGGTACGTAAAAGCGCACCAACCACTATGGTTTCGCAGGGGAGGGGGCGGGGTATCGGGCTAGTCAATGGCAAATAAAAAGGCGGCGAGTTGTGAGCTGCTAGAAACAGAAACTTATGGAATATATTCCTGACACCGGACACGGTGATAACCTACGACGTATCAATGTCAGTTGCGGTGGTTTTGGCTTCGTTTCTCGTGGGGTCGCGCCTCGGAGTATTACAATACCGCCATTTAGATTGTATTTACCTCAAGTGTTCAGTGTAGCCATAGATGTATGCCTGAGTCTATTCGAATTAGATCGTAATCTCAATCAAAACGTAACGCAAGACTCTCAGGGTGCTAAGCCAATCAGGGGTTATAGGGACCAGGCAGTGTTACTCGGAATTTAGAAGTGGTATGGCGGCCGTGAACCCTTCAGTTAAAGAAGCGAACCTAGTCCATTACCCATCAAACAACACCCGCTAGATATCGAGGTCTCGGACAGAGGACGGGTGTGAGAGAGTCCGAGGTAGAAGCCAGGTGGATGAGGGAAAGAAAGAGGAAAATTGGTCTCGGAGCAACGTGACGGCCTTTAAAATTTGTGGCGTCACTTGGGCAGCCCGGCGGCGGCGGTGCCCGACTCGGACGAGTGAGTGTACTACTCGGCTCGGATAGGCTGACTGCCTTCACGTCACGATCGCTTTCTTCATTCTATCATACGGTCCTTATTGAATACCTTGATGCACTTGAGTACAAACCGGGCATAGCTCTATGATCTAACAGGGCGGGTAACGCCTCGGACGCAATCAGACACCTCATGGCCGGGACTGTCTTGCTTGGATGATACTGGCATCTCTGGCGTAGAAAACACGTGTCTTATAGTAAACGGCTTGCTAAGCATATGCATGCTTTGGTAACCATTCCTGGAGAAAGACAGCCGGCGCGATTATCACTACCTCTCTACCAGACTGGTGCTTATTGTTCGACACCAACGAGGGAAGAGTAGGAAGGAGCATTCAAGCGGAGGTACTCCCATGCTTCCCCGCCACAGAGCGCCGCGGCCACAGTGGCATGAGCAGATAACTGTCTAGGAGAAGCAACATTAAAAAGATGCTGAAGATACCCTTCCCACCTGCCAAGAATCATTCCCTATGGTGCCCGCATAAGGCCTGTTGGTTCTCATCCCATCATTTATTCACCGGTTGGAGGAAGTCTTTTGTTTTGTTTCCATGTACGTGCGCCTGCGTACCTCACCCTTCATACCATGCAAGGAAGCTTATTCGTGGTCAGACTTCACAGGTAAACAGAACAATTGCTATTTGTGTGTTATGAGATTGGACTAGGCCTCCTCTCGATAAATATACGCATTGCTCTTTCCCCCGCGTGGTACGGATGAATCGAATCGAATGCCCGAGGTGTCCATGCTACGGTGTGCTCCGTTTCCCCTCGTCATTCGGGTGGGGCATTGCGTCCCTTCCGAACCAGGGCTGACATATACGTAGATTCGTTTGTTCTCTCCCATAACTCCTTTTTCTCGGGTCGTCACAGCGACCACAGGACTGGGACAGGTATAATCTGTACAGCTCGCAGACCCTGGATCAGCTACTGTATGATGCAGATGTTGCTCAAGGGTCGAAAGAATTGAGTGCACCAATCGCAAGTATCTAGATCCTCAAAGTCAACTGTCGTGTCGTGCATTTGCTAGCTGTTCTGGACTTGCAACGGGCCCTCCCCAGCACCCGTTGGGCCAAGCGGACTATGTCATAATGATTGGCGGCATAGTCCGGGAAAATAAGGAGCCAGTTCGGAACCGGGGTGTCAGTGTTTAATGTATCAGACCGCTTGCTGTCAATGTAAAGGAGGGGATTAACAATTAACTCTAACCTTCATCACTGTCTTATGAAACAGGGCACGTCGAACAGTCATCGCAAGGCTGTGCTCCTTCATGACTGAGTTCACTTTTACCTCACCTGTATATTAGACACACAATCCAATCACTCACCACTGGCATGTGATCAGGCATTATTGACCTTTCTTACGTCTATCTTATCTAAGCTGCGCTGCCTGCGCTCCTTTGAGGCGTCTTTCCAGCTTTCATTGGCGCCGACCTCCAACCATGGAAAATCTATCACCGTGCGCCATCAACTTGCGCAATATCGGAGAGTGCGGCGCCTGATTAACTTTGTAAGGCTGGAGCCAACGCTGGGGAATCATTTGACTGTGTCGCGACGAACGATACCCCCTTTTGATGAATCAGTCCCCGCTCAATCCTTGCTATATTTTCCAGCTCAGAACTGGACTCTCAAGCCCACCTTCTGACAGGAACCGAGGCCTTGGCTCCTGGTCCATCGAACCGCACCTTGTACGCTCGTTCTTGAATCGGTAGATCATGTCAACTTGTCCACCACTCCCTCCAAACATTGCCGAGTTGTGAGCCGTGACCGTATTCTTGTGTCTGGCGTTCGTTCTTACATAGATGTCTATCTGCCCCGTTCCTTCAGCGCTGCGCCCCTTGTACGTCTTATCATTAGTTGATACCTGTCACTGTTGTTTACGCTTCCTTACTCATCAGCTTCTGGGGACCGTTGGGAATTGGATGTTATATGGGGTATTGCTCGTCCAGCTGTGTGAGACCTCCATTCCATTCTCCGCGACACCATTCGGCTTGCTAATTGGATGGTCAAGATGTGTACGTCTACAATTTCCCAAGAGATCGGAGGCTCCTCAAGCTACTGGGCACGTCATTCCTTCACCGACAATACGATATTCTCAGTAACAGTTTCCCCACAGTATACACTGTATTTTCCCTAGAAACATTGCAGACAGTACTCACCGGCGTGGACCTATACCACTGGTTTGCCACTGGCTTCGGCCGGTTTGACAGCCTGACTGATCCCAACATGTCCGCCTTTGACGGGCCGATCATCGGGTCCGTGGTTTCGTTGACGGTGCAATTCTTCTTCGCGTATCGTGTCTGGATTCTTAGCGAGAAGAAGTCCGGGTGGTTATGCATGGTCATCTGTGTCGTAAGTCGGTCACACAATTCTGATCCGAATTCTGCAGTCTATAGCTTACATTTATCGCAGTGTTCTCTTATCGGTGCAGGAACAGCATTTGGTGGAGGTGTCTACGTAAGCCCCATCGATTATACTTCCTTTCATCCCGACTCATGATAACAGACCGGTGTACACAAGTTCGCTAACGGGCGGACGCTCAAGGTCCTTGCATTTGTAGGGCTCTTTTGTGCACAAACTTGTCTACCTCTGGCTAATTACGTTGCCCTCAGACCTGGCTCAGCTCAACCATCCTGGCCGACATGCTCATCGCTGTGATGATGCTCTACCACGTAAATATTACTCACTAGGTCCGGAGCGGACCTTGCTTGATTACTCTTTGGTTCATTCGCAGCTAATAAAACGACGCAATGCTGGGGATGGGTTCTTGAGTAACCGTGCCTTGTCGAGAATCGTGCGGTTGACCATTGAGACCAACATATTGACGAGTAAGTGCGCTCTCAACTCCTGTTGTAAAACTCATTGTATGCGCTTTCAGCCACAGTCGCAATCGTATCGTTGTTGATGGTTGCCATATTTCCTGTGAGTGATTTCAAGTGCCACTCGTTCTGTGACTGATCCAGTATATCGACCCAGCGCAACAACTGGTTTACCTGCCCGTGAGTCTCGACCAATTCCCGTCTTTATCCCACCATCTGACCATGGGTTCCCAGAACTGCTGTCCTCGGGAAGCTGTAAGACCAACCTTGCTTTATAAATTTGATACCGCTAATAGCAGACAAAACATTGTTGGCTTAGTTACTCTAATACGCTCCTTGTTTCGCTCAACAACCGCATCGCAATCCGGGACGAGTTGACTGGCCGAGGGGCGGTAATCAAAAGCAGATCTCAAGCTGTAATGTTCCGCGGCACCACCCCCTCCAGAGATGCAACTGGGTACATGGACTCCATGTATGTTGAACTCGAGAAAGTCCAACACCCATTAGGAGAAAGGACGCCGTCAGGAGACAGTCGGGGTCAGGAGAGGGTTTTTGGTGAGTAGTGTAAACTCTTGTTTCACTTCAGGCTGTGATTTGACGCAAATTGATTTGCAGATCTTTCATGATTTCAGTTGTATTATGAGTGGCAGGGCAAGACATCATTCCGTAACAGGCACGCGCAGGTCGACTATTTATTTCTGTACATCACATTCCTGTCCGCTTTAAGGCGTATGATCCTGCATGCTAGTCGTCGGGAAACCCCTCCGCGTCCATCGGCGGGCAAGCTACTCCATGGGGGAGTAAGTTAATTTAGTGTTCGAATTATCTGGATAATCCAACATCGTTTTTCCCAATTCACTGGTACCCACAAAGTCACTGGGTGGTCTGTGACTCTACTGTACAACTGGGGGCTCGCTGCATGAATTTTATCCCGCGTGGCGAATGTCAGTCACCCCCATATTTACCGAGTGGCGCTTATCCGATATCAGTTCGATGACTAATACTGCGCGATTGAACGCGCGCAGCGCCTCGTCCGGCTGTGGCGGGATGCGACACTCGCGATCATGCCAGATTAGGTAAGCCGCATTCCCGAGGCCTGGACTGGCTTCTGCGCCTAGCATCCTTGTCCTCCAAACTTGACCATCATGTTCATGCATTACATTATCATTTATGGGCCATACATGGTCATGTAAACGATGGGACCCCTGTTGGACACACGCAAGCCCCAAAGATGATCTGTGGACCACCATCACGATGTCCAAACCCTGCAAGATGATTGTATAGAATTGCAGTGACCTCCCTGGCCAGGCTACACACGTACCAGGGAATAACAGGTTACCCGATTTTGCTGATGTCAGTCCCGCTTGATTTCTACTATATCAGTCGGCTCAGACCTGGTACCCATCTTTGATCTTGGTTCTTTACTACTCTCGGGCTGTTCGTACACTCGTTCTCCATCTGAAAGATCATGTCGACTTCTCCTCCAATTCCTCCAAACGTCGCTGAAATGTAAGCTGCATTCCTGTGTCTGATGTTCCTCCCCATGTGAACGTCTATCTGACTTATTCCTTCAGCGCTGCGCCCCTTGTACGTGTCATCGTTTGCTCACACCCCATACGTGCTGTTTACACTTCTTTACTAAGCTTCTGGGGGCCGTTTGGAATTGGATGTTGTATGGGGTTTTGATCGTCCAGTTATGTGAGCTTGCCGTCACATTTTCCCGCAATCCTATCCTGCTTGCTCATCACCTAGTCAAGATGTGTACACGTACAACTTCCAAGGAGATAGGAAACGCCTCAAGCTACTGGGTACGTAATCTCTTCGTTTATTATGTTTCGGTTCTTCATAATGACAGCTGGTACAAGTATACGCCATATTTTTCCTGGAAACATTACAGACAGCACTCACTGGTGCGGACCTGTACTACTGGTTCGCATCCGGCTTCGGAGACATGGACCATCTTGTCGATCCATATGCGTCCGCATTCGATGTACCGATCATTGGATCCATTGTTTCACTGACGGTTCAATTCTTCTTCGCGTATCGTGTCTGGGTTCTTAGTGAGAAGAAGTCCGGGTGGTTATGCATGATCATCTGTGTCGTAAGTCGATCACACAATTCTGACCCGAATTCTGCAGCCTGTAGCTTACATCAATTACAGTGTTCTCTTATCGGTGCAGGAACAGCATTTGGTGGAGGTGTCTACGTAAGTCCCATTACACATTCTTTCATCCCGACTCATGATAGCAGACGGTTGTAAGACACATGTTCGTTAATGGGCGGACGCTCAGGGTCCTTGCATTGGTGAGGCTGTTTGTGCGCAAACTTATGTACCTCTGGCTAATTATTCAGACCTGGCTCATCTCAACCATCCTGGCCGACATACTCATCGCTGCGATGATGCTCTACCACGTAGGTATTACTCGTTATGTCTTGAGAGGACCTTGACTGATTATTCTTTGGACCACTCGCAGTTGACAAGACGACGCAAGGCCGGGGATGGATACTTCAGTGACCATGCGTTATCGAGAATCGTGCGATTGACGATTGAGACCAACATATTAACGAGTAAGTGCGCTCTCGATTCTGGTTGCGATACTCATTGTATGCACTTTCAGCCACAGTTGCAATCGTATCATTGTTGATGGCCACCATATATCCCGTGAGTAGTTTCAGCTGCCACTAGTTCTGCGACTGATCCAGTATATCGACACAGCGCAACAACTGGTTTACCTGCCCGTGAGTCTCGATGAACTCCTGTCTTCATCTCACCATCTGACCCTGGCTTCCCAGAACCGCTGTCCTCGGGAAGCTGTAAGACCGATCTTGCTTTGTAAATTTGATGCCGTTAATACTAGACAAAACCTTGGTGGCCTAGTTACTCTAATACGCTCCTCGTTTCGCTCAACAACCGCATCGCAATCAGGGACGGGTTGACCAGTCAAGGGGCGCTATCCATAATTAGGTCTCAAGCTGTGAAGTTCCGTGGCAGCACCCCCTTCGGAGATGCTACTAGGTTCATGTATCTTGAACCTGAGGGAGTCCCACACGCATTCGGAGGAACGACGTCGTCAGGAGACGGTCAGGGTCAGGAGAGGGTTTTTTGTGAGTAGTGTAACTATTGTTTCACTTCAAGCTGTTGATTCATAGTTCTTTCATGACTTGGATTATCAGCGGCAACGCAAGACGTCATTCCGTAGCACACACGAACAGAACAGATCGGCCATTTATTTTTTACAGTACATATCTGCGTGCTTTAAAGCGTAGTGATGCTGCATGCTAGTCAGGAAAACACCCTGTGTTAACCGGCAGGCAAGCTGCTTTATGGAGGAACAGGCTAGATTAGGGAAGATCACAGTAACCGTTTTCAGGCCGTTTTAGTTTTCTTTTTGAGTCTCATTTTGAGTCCGAGTTCTCGAAAACGGATTCAACTTTGATAGCATTTAGCACGACCGTGACAGCATATGCTGCGGAATAGATCCTACATTGCCTTTGTCAAAGTCGAACGCGACTTTCCACTTTGATATAACCCGGGGGTTACGCCAAAGGTACATAGATAAGATTAGATAAGAATCCCTCTGGGCCTAAGATCACCCTCGACCTCGACCACCACTATCCCGCCGGTGCCCACGATACAGTCGACTCTCATATAAGGCATACCCCCTCGGGAGTACACAAAAGGTATGCCTTTTGGGGGGTTATGTCCTGTCAGGGAGATTAAGTAATCATGGGGATTAGATAATCATAGAAATCACGGAAAAAATGTCTAGTTTTTAGCTACTCCTAGCTACAGATGAAGGAAGTAAACGTTGCCTTCATTCTCCTTAACCGTTCTGAGCAAATCTGATGGCTCAAAGTCTCAAGAAGTCCTTCAAGCTTGCAAGCAACAGGGTCATTGGATGACCAATGAGATGACCTGCAGAGCCTCAGGTGTCAAGCCAGTGTTCTTCGGATGATGGCAGATGGTCCCTTTTGGTTTTGACCCCATTTTGAAGACCTTTCAGCCCTTTTCTGGGGATGTCCAGAGGCTTCAGAGTCATAGTATGGTTGAGCAAGACTTTTTTATTGCGTAAATGTTGGGATTCTACTAGTACAACCTGTGCCCTTTTTGTCCTAGTGAGGTATGCCCTATGCCCTATAAGGGAGTTATGCCTTATGCCCCTGATTTCCCCGCGAACGAAGTTGGGAGTCACAAAAATGTATGCCTTATTGCGGATTATGCCCTTTCTGAGTATATGCCTTATATGAGAGTCGACTGTAGTCTCAAGACTAGGACTATTCAATAGATTTACAAGCACGATTGTTACGGCAGCTTTTTCCTTTTTCTATGATCCTCATTAGGGTTCTTGTTTTCTTGATCCGGGTTGGCAACCTCTTTTTGGCCTGGTCAGAACGAGCAATAAGAAACCGAGCTTTAGCGTCAGTGGGTTGAGAAGAGGCAGTATTTGCTATAGTAAAGAAAAGGTAATGAGCACGAAAAGAATTGGGCGTGTCGCGATTCGACCAGTGAGGTCGTGTTTCGAAGTCCACATCATATGCCGTCGTGCTATTCAACTTTGAAAAACAGTTTCTAAAACGCTATCAAAGTTGAATCCATTTTCGAGAATCCGGACCCAAAACGAGACTAAAAAAACGAAAGCTAAAACGGGCCTGAAAAAGGCCCCGAAAACTTTACTGTGATCCCCCCTATTGGTCTCCGGATTATCCAACACCCATCATTATTCCGGGTGGTTTTTCCCACCCACAAGTCATTCCAGGGGCTTGTTCTTTGCTGCGCGAATTTTGTCCCACGCAGAGAATGTCACCCCATATTTGTGGCCAGCATATCTGATCTCCCATGATTAACGGCGCGATTGAGCGCAGCACCCTTGGAGCGCCTCCGGTCGCCACGGGATGCGGCTCCAATAATTATGCGTTGTCATGCCAGATCAGATTAGTCCAGATCAAATTAGTCCCAAGCAGAACTGGCCCGCCTTCCCGGGGCTACGCCTGGTCTCCGGTTTGTTTCACTGGTGTCGGTGTAACATCCTTGCCTTCCAAAATCCACCATCGTGTTCATGCACTGTACCATTATTTATGCGCCATACATGGTCATGTAAACGATGTAATTCTTGTTGGACACTCACAAGCGCCGAAAATGACTTGTGACTTGTCGATCACCGTGACCAGTGGCACTGGCGCCATGATGTCCAAACCATGCTAGATGCTTTTGTGGAATTGCAAGTGATTACAAAACCGACTAGGCCATGTTGTGCAAACCTTACCAGCCTCATTTTGCTGATGTCAGTTCCGCTCAATTCCTACTATATCAGTCGGCCCAGACCTGGCATCTGCAAGCCCCACCTTTTGGCCTTTGTTCCTGACCCTTCGAGCTGTTCGTACACTCGTTCTCTATCTGATAGATCATGTCGACTTCTCCTCCAACCCCTGAAAACATCGCTAAGATGTAAGTTGTATTCTTGTGTCTGATGTTCCTCCCCACGTGAACGCCTATCTGACCTATTCCTTCAGCGCTGCACCCCTTGTACTTGTCATCATTCGCTCACACTCCATACGTGTTATTTACACTTGTCTACTCAGCTTCTGGGGACAAGTTGGAATTGGATGCTGTATGGGGTTTTGATCGTCCAGTTATGTGAGCTTTCCATCACATTTTCCCGCAGTCCTATCCTGCTTGCTCATTATCCTGTCAAGATGTGTACATGTACAACTTCCAAGGAGATAGGAAACTCCTCAAGCTACTGGGTACGTAATCTCGTCATAGATTGTTTTTCGGTTCTGAATGACAGGTGGTACAAAGTATATGGCATATTTTTAATAGAAACATTACAAACAGCACTCAGTGGCATGGACATGTACTACTGGTTTGTCTCTGGCTTCAGAAACATAGACCACGTCGATGATCCCTATCTGTCCCCATTCGATGTGCCAATCATTGGATCCATAGTTTCACTGACGGTTCAATTCTTCTTCGCGTATCGTGTCTGGATTCTTAGCGAGAAGAAGTCGTGGTGGTTATGCATGGTCATCTGTGTCGTAAGTCGATGACACAATTCTGACCCGAACTCTGCAGCCTATAGCTTACATTGACTTAATCGCAGTGTTCTCTTATCGGTGCAGGAACAGCATTTGGTGGAGGTGTCTACGTAAGCTCCCATCGATTACGCGTTCCTTTCATCCCGACTCACGATAGCAGACGGCTGTACGCCACAAGTTCGCTAATGGGGGGACGCTCAAGGTCCTTGCATTTGTAGGGTTATTTTGTACGCAAATTTATGTACCTCTGGCTAATTACGTTTCCCTCAGACCTGGCTCGTCTCAACCATCCTGGCCGACTTGCTCATCGCTGCGATGATG
>QLOS01013132.1:0-15269 GCA_003313725.1 Russula sp. MG48
GGCGAGGCGTAGGGGAGTCTTATTATCGTGGTCCCGCAAGTTGACATCCGCACCTGACTCGAGTAAAAGTTTAACAACGTCAAGGTGGCCATTTCGTGCTGCTCTGTGCAACGGTGTCCAGCCGCAGTTATCTTGCGAGTTTGCATTTGGACCATGTTTCACCAGCAAACGCGCAATCTCGAGTTGCCCACCACCTGACGCCAGGCCCAATGGTGTTTCGCCGTTGTTGTTTCGTTGATCGACGTCTGCATTGTGTTGGGCCAGCAACTCCGCAACGTGGAGATGTCCTGCGGTTGATACGAGATGAAGTGAAGTCCACAGGTCCGTGGTTAGAGCATTTATGTCTGCACCATGGTCGAGTAAGAGTAGTACTGTATCGAAATTTCCGTTTTGTGTTGCATAGTGTAATGAAGTCCAGCCCAGGTGATCACTGGAGGTCACGTCTGCACCACACTCGAGCAAAAGGCGAGCAAGTTCGACTTTCCCGACACTGGACGCCAGGGACAAGGGGGTCCGTTTCTCGTCGTTCGCCACGTGGACGTCTGCACCATGTTCGACTAACAATTGTGCGATTTCGAGGTACCCGCCGCCCGATGCTTGATGCAATGCCGTCCAGAGGTCGTCTTTTTGGGCTTTTGCATCCGCACCGTGATCAAGTAGCTCCCGCACAAGATCGAGATGTCCAAATGCTGAGGCATGCTGTAATGGAGTCCAGCCGTCGTTGCCATGGGTGTTCACAGCTGCGCCGCTCTGGAGTAAGACCCGTACTATGTGCAACTGTTCATATCGCAGTGCCAACTGCAATGGAGTCCAGCCGTCGTTGTTACGGGCGTTCACAGCTGCGCCGCTCTGGAGTAAGACCCGTACTGTGTCCAGATGTCCATATCGCGATGCTGACTGCAATGGAGTCCAGCCATCATCGTCACGGGAGTCCACGTCTACGCCAGTCTGGGATAACAACTGCACGACGTCCACATGTCCGAGTCGCGAAGCTGACATCAAGGGTGTAAAACCGTGCGCAAAACGGGAGTCCACCGCCGCGCCATGCTGTAATAATGCCCGCGCGACTTCCAGCTCTCCTTTGAGCGATGCCAGGATCAATGGTGTTCGACCCTCTTCGTTCGGCAGGTTGACATCTGCGCCGTGTTCAAGTAACAACTCCACCATGTTGCGACGCCCACTTAGTGATGCTTTGTGCAATGGACTCTCGTTTCCTTCCTCCTGGATGTTCACGTCCGCACCGTGCTCAAGGAGCAGCAGCGCAATATCGACATATCCCTTAGCGACGGCAGCATGCAACGGAGTAGTGTAATACCCGCCCTTGGCATTGATGTCCTGTGGACAGACAAAGACGAGATGTTCCATAAGGCTACGGAACCCGCAGAGCGCGGCAATGTATAGTGGGACGGTTTCTGGATGTGTTGGGTGCGTCGTGGACATCGAGTTCCGAAAAGGACGGTCAACGTTGAATATCCAGAGCCATGTCGCGAAGTGTGGCTGATCCCGGTCAAAAAGACGCTCCATTGCATCTTGAATGTTTGACGACACGTTCTCGATCTGACCATGGTCGACCCAGTGCCGAGCGGCATACATCGCAAGGGGGAAGTTTTCCATGCTCTTTTTGTCCACTCGGTCATCTAGTTGGAGCAGGATGCTCAGGGAAGCCTTCGCGAGTATCGTATGTGCAGTCCAGGGAACAATGTAGTAGCGGGAAAGGTTCTCTCCAGCGTTGGCGAGGCGATCCGATGTCAAGAACTCCTTCACGGAGAAATGTGAAAATTGCACGACTGGCGAGCCATCGACATTGACAATCGCAATTAGACTCGAGCATGCCGTTAGAACAGCTTCTTCCGAGTCCTCCAGGCGCCAATCCACGTTATAGTCGGGGAGTGCGCCTGCTTCAAACCGTATGGCGATGATCTCCGCAAGTTCTTCGACACGAAGCGGTCGAACGGACACAGCGAGGCATTGGAAAAGACGTTGAGCATATTCCTGTTTCTCCCGACTGATGCCTAGCAATGTGCGTTCATAGGTTGCGTCCAAACTCCTTGGCAAGTCATCCAGGGCGCGCCGAATCGCTGCCGGGAAACTGCGACGCAGCGTTTCCAATTGGCATACGACCCATCGAAACCTGCATCATCAGATGAGAAATTGTCGTCACGTGGCGTAACAGTGATTGCTTACATCCCGTCAGCGTTCCGTGACAACGTATCGATGACTAATTGCTTATCCTCCGCTCTCCACCTACGCATACTACGGTCTGAGTGGACGACAGAACTGACGTAGTCCGCAATATCCCTCTTCTGCCCGCTTTGGTTATGAAGGGATACAGAGTGGGATGCCAAAGGCCCAAGGGCTGCTCGGATATCCGCCTCGGGGCGACTCGTGATGCATAGGCGGAGATTTGGAAGACGTAATTCGATAAGTTCCTCCACAAGACCGATGACTCGTTCGCGAGGGGGTACGACACCAGATGTATTAGGGCATTCGTCGAGGGCGTCTACGATTATATAAATTGGAGGTTGTTCTGGGAGTTCGAGCATGTCTTTAAGGCATTGCGTCAACACATCATCATCGGGCTGTTGTGATCCAGCATCGTGTCTCGAATATAGGGCAGAAAGGATGTCGTAGCAAGGATCTGACTTGGCGCAGAGTTGGCCGACAAGGGAAGTGAGCAAGCCACGGATGTCCTGTTTTGCGGTGTCTCTAAAGTCAAAGTAATAATAGGCCATCAAGGCTAATCCGGCATCGAATAAGGCTTTGGCTTCTTGGATGATGGTCGAACTGGTCGATCATATAAACGAACTGGACTAGAAGAATTGGGGTGACACATACCAAAGGATACTCTTCCCTGAGCCCGCTACAAACCCGGCGGTGGACAGCTATTAATGGGGAGGGGGAAAGGGAAGCCGAGGAAACACGCACGTATACCATGAATCCAGAAGAGGGAACCCGCTGCTTTCCATTCCTCGAAGATGCTGTCCTGGGTGAACCATGCAGCAGTTCCGCGGTGGCAATCCCTTCGGGCAGTGACCTGATTTCTCGAAGGATCTGGAGGTGAGAGCCAGCTCCGGATGTCTTTTTGTAACTGCTCGCCTGTGAGACAAGCTCAGCCCGAATGGCTATCACTGGCAGAGCAGAGGACTAACGCTTCGTCTTATTTATTTGATTCGCCGTCTCTTGCATCATAACTGGTACCCGCAGTCAGCCCGAAAAGCGTCTGTTGTCGCGCGCACTGAACATACCCAGAGCTTGCTGTATCCCATTAGTTGAAGCCTTGCCGTCTACACGAACAATCCGTCAACTACTGTGCATGGCTAACCGAGGGGGGCTCACACACCATCCATGACAACCTTCATATTATTTACAAGGCCATAGACAACTTCGAGGGTCTGAGATGCAGTCATGCGAGCCTCCTCCTGGGTGAGTCGGTCCAATCTCTGTAGAACTCCTTCAATCTCGCTCTCCCCTAAGATTTTCTTTGCGAACTTCTCTGTGAATAGCTGAGTCATGAAATTTTTATATGCAACGAGTCGCTCTTACTAAACCGTCCTTGCTTAATTTGCTTTGTCGCTAGTGCAAGCACGGAGAGTACTTCGACCAATATTTTTACAATAATATCAGTCATAGCAGAGGTGAGGGGGATCTTTTCAGTATAAATGTGGAGCCGTTTGAGGAAATTTCCGACGCATTCGAAGAGATCGACGAGGGCATCGTAGCTCGTGTTAACTCCAATAGCGGCCTAATAGATCTGATAAGAGACCAGATAAGGAAAGTAAAGTAAAGACGTACGCCGAGGAGCACATCGACGCCAACGAATATTGCCTTTGTAGGTGGGAATGGGACCTGGAGGAGGAACATCATAATCAACGAAGGCGAAGTGACTCCGCAGAACTCACGAAACCAGCGACCTCGCCGAGAACACTAGAAAACGTATGAACGACCTGGACTACGGGACTAAGCCAGGTTATCAAGTTTCGATTCCCCTCCCGGTAGTCTTTAAACGCCGTTGCTCTTTCTTGAAGTAGCTCGAGAACATGATCAGGAGAGTTACAGCTCTGAAGCTTATCGACAAAAGGATTTGTTTTGAGGTCTTCACCTGTCTGGTTGAGGTGGTTGTCCAAAGCATTGAGGATCAGTTGAAAGTTAGAAGAGGAAATTGTTGTGGAAGACATGAAAGAATGAGGAGAATGTTTTCCTAGGTTGATCAAGGATACTCTGTTCAGAAAGGACGATAGGGACTTGATAGGGAACGTGTGGGACGACCAGAGTACGGCGTTCGCTCCTTTCCTAGACAAGGACGTTCAAGTCCCACGTTAGCCGCCCACTGTGACATGCATATCCATGTTGCCCTTGGGTGAATTATTAAGGAAGAACAAGCCATGTACTGTAGCAAGCGGCAATAAGTAGATACTTGAAGATGCCTTCGTCATCGACCAATAGGCACCGTGACGCACCCCGGGCCTGAAGACCTGGGTCTGTGCACTACGGCCACGTCGTCGGCCTCAGAAAGTGATTGAAAAAATATAAGACTTAGATTGAACAACTCGGAACCCACAGTGGCTCCGAGTCTGATATATCTATAAACCCGAAGTTTCTGCCCTGGTTCCTTCCATCTTCTTAGACTTCTCTCAACCCAATGTACTCGAGTATACCCAACTATTGTCCTAGGCTCCGTCACAGGCTTCTGACAGCAGAGATCCAGAGCTACGCATCCATCCAAGTCACCGCGGCGAGCTGCGCCCTGCAGTGCCGTTCACGGCACGCCTCCCGTGCGACACGTCACAGTAATTGAACCTGCATTCTATGGCTCACTCGCGCATTTCGTCGAGCTTGTTGAGGCGCCAGTGTCATTGCACTGTACGCTCACCAGGTGAGCGAGGACGGTATAGTTGTATCTGACAATTGCCGCGTGCCACTGTTGCATGGGGTGTCCCACATTCGAAACGAGTAGGGGGAGAAGGATGGGCAGGCCCGGGTGGTGAGCTGTGTCGGTGATTATGGGGCTACTTATCCGAGGGTTGATGTCGGAAGCATTTGACTAGAGGCCGCCGAGTCAGCGGCGCGCGGTAAAATCTGACATCTTTCTCTCTGGCTAAATCCCCTATGTATCAGGAACAAAATTACGGCAATCCCTCGAAGGTGCACAACTACGCAGATACAAGACGACATTTACATTTTTTTGCTTCGTCCCATATACACAACCCATTTACATGCCTTCATTAAGCTTCATCCCCACAGATGCAGCATTTCGTCCGGTATTGTGTCGACGTACCGCCCGCCCTTGATTGTGTGCGTTTCAAGCACCTTGTCAATTTCGGCCAGGTCCTCCTCGGAGAGCTCCACATCTCCCCCCACGAGGTTTTCAAGCGTGCGTTTTGCATTTCTGTCATGTTCGTAAGCACTATGGCCTCAACGGGGTTAAAGGACGCACGAGGAACCGGGAAGGGGCACAACGTGTGGCCCGCACGCGGAGACCCACGCAATACTCAGCTGCGCAGGGGTTATCCCTTTGCGTGACGCAATTGCGGTCAGTGCGTCAACGATGGCGAAGTTGTGCTTGAAGTTCTGCGTACGCAACATGATTCAGAAACCCAGTTCCACAGGCATCAGGGCTACCTGAGGGACGTACATCCTCCTGGAAGCGGGAAAAGATCCGACGGAAGTCACCCTCTGTAGGAGACGTGAGTGTGTTAGAAGTGAGGCATAAACGAAAAGCCAAAACCACAATACCTTCAAAGTCATCAAGTTTCTTGATCTGGCCGGTGAGGAAGCCACGCCCGAGCGGTCTGTTGACACCAGTGAGAACCGGGTAAACATCGAGTAGCGGTCACGCGAGAGACGGACGAGTATCCAATCACAGCAATACCGAGGTCGGCACAAGTTGCGATAACTACAGAACCATGTTGATGAGTGCTCTGCTGCACTACAACCCATGGACTAGTTGGATATCTCACCATCCTTGGTTTCCTGCGTATACGACCACGGGCTGATCTCGATCTCCACTGCAGCCACTTCGGGCGCGGCCTGGTGGGCCCTGCGCACAGTGGCGGCACTGACCTCTGACAGCCCAATATACTCGAATTTTCCCTCCTGGACAAAGCCCTGAAGAACCTTGAGGGTGTCCTCAAGCGGGTACGTTGGGTCGTAGCGCGCGCACTCGAAGAGGTCAAGAGACTTGGTGCCCCGCAGCTTCTCGAGGATGTTATCGACACTGCGGCGAAGGTTCTCTGGAGAGCCATCTGGTTGCAGGGAGTGGAGCTTGTGGCCGCCCTTAACAGAGAGGAAGGCTCTATCCACATAAGAAGGGTATTTCTCGAAGAAACGTGCGACGAGCTCGAGGTTCGCCGCCGTCTCGCCTTGGCCATAGAACTCGCCTAAGGCCCCATCGATACGTGAGAAGAGAAAGATGGAGCGAGTATATACAGCTGGACACACCGCTGTTTAACATCATTTTGGCGCCTGGGGGAAGCGCGTCGATGCCTGCCTTGATGGCCGCAAAGCAGTCTTCGTCGGGTACAGGCGTTGGCTTCCATCTAGCAGACGAGTTGTGATAAGTTATCATATTTCTTCCTCGCGCAACGTTAGACAGACGCACGTCATCATCATCAAGCCATGCTATGGGGACGAATCTGTTCAGAGAGATGGTAACATCTCGAAGGTTGGAATGATGGGTTCACCGCTGTTTTGCCGATGACAACGTTCGATGCCGCACCACCCAGTGTGGTAGTCTTGTTCACCATGTTGCTTTCGGGGAGAGAATATGATAGGAGGCTAGAGAAGAGAGGACAAGTATAGGACGCATCTCATTAAAGCAACCCTTTAAAGGGACAGCGCGATAATGCAATCATAGGCCCTCGCAGTCATTGCGATTACGAGAAACGCCGAAGAACATCCCTGACCTGTCTGCGATGTCAGACACCGTGTGTAGTGAGCAACGGGTGTCGTTGACAAGGCCCAATAAGAAAATACGAACTTAATGCATTCGATAGCAAGATTTCGTTAAACAAAAGTCTGAGTCTGAAAGTGGTGTCGGGTTGTGTCACTTCGATGATCAAAGACTCAAGCCATTGTAGGTTTCGAATTACTTTATTCAATCTACCTTTGATCCATTAATAAGTCCTCGCTCGATGGGACGCAATGCTTACTATTAGTACATACTTCGGAGGGACAGCAAGTCGTGGCTTCTTTGACAGCGAACTTCGGTGATTCATAAGACGAGGATTCGCGGGTCGCACTGGCAAAAGAATGACCCGACCGCTATATTTAAGCCTTCTCGGCAGTAAGGCGCGTATAACGCCGTCTATGGGGGGTCTCTCTAGAGTCTTCGCTGGGTCCGTTATATAAGCCCCAGTTGGTTGAAAGAATAGTTTCAGCGTTTGAGTCTACAAAAAGCCACACTACCATGCGCCCTGCAAGCCTGCACCCATCCAAGTTCATGCCGTGTCCCTAACAGTAGCCGTAACCCGGGGATGTCCACAAACAAACGCCACCTGTGAGGGACCGGCATGACAGTACTATTTCGTGTGCCCAGGCCAGCGGCATCGACTGAGCTATGTGTCGTACTAGAACATTATCCGCTGACAGACTTTTACGGCGGGCACGGGTATAGATCACACCTTCGCCCCGCGCTGGCTGGCGCGACATGGCGCCATCACCCGCCAGCGGAAGAGCAAAAGAAGTCAACAATGAGTGGTGAGAGATGCATCGCATTCAGAGACTTGGGTAGGGGTACTGTACGGTAGTCAAAGACGATGCGTGTATATCAGTGGTATACGTCCTATTAAGCAGATGGCTCCGCAGGGGACCAAATAGTACGGAACTGGATGGACTGCATGTGGGCATCTTCGTCCCACTGTCGGGTACGGTAGTGGTGAGCATGCACAGTCCGAGGCGAGAGCAAACAACATCTGCGTACCAATATCTCCGCCATCCACTCGTCGTCCAGCAACACGCGACTCCCCACGTTCTCCTTCCTAATAGATACAAACGGCAACTCGGAAACGATATCTTCCTCAAAGCACGCCTCAGCAGACAGGATTGCCTGAGAGGACGTGGTGGCAGTAGAAGTAGCGGCTTTATTGCGGGCGCTCCGCGCGCGGACGCGATAGGGATTGAAGTCACGCAAGTCGAGAACGAAGTGGTTGCGTAGGTGCGAATACTTGACGAGGACGCATCGCGAGCCTGAGAGGCTGATCGAGTCGTTCAAAGGGTCTAGCTCCATCCAATGCGTCGCTCGCGGACCCCAATCTTCCCACGCCTTGACCGCCGGTGACTGAGGCATACTGGTGCCCGGCTTGGACGCGAGCGAGAGAAGGGTGCGCCGACGTGCGACGAAAATAATCCTCCTTGAGTGGTCCTTGATAACGTCGAAGGCAAGAATATCGTCCTCGGGATTGCTTCTGAACGGGAAGATCGAAGAACCTTGAGTGTAGGACGGGTGATTGCCTGACAACGGTGAGGCTTGGGAAACGCAGATGTCGACAATTTGTTGTCCACTGAGCAGGTTAGGAAGCTTGAGCAAGCCGACGGTCTGAAGAGTGGGTACAGCATCACCGCCAGCTCTGTCTAGCTTGCAAACTTCCAGTGCAAAGATATCTCGTCGGGCGAACACAAGGATATCATGGGAGAGGAATGTGACCAGTGTACAATAGGTTCCTGTCTGAGCACCTCGGAGCTATTTTGCGTGTCAGATGGCCGTTGAGGTTGAGTTGTGAGCAAACTTGCCTGTGTAATGTGGCCCGTCCTCCATTCTACTAGGAATATGTAATCTCTGTTCTCATCGTTCATCCTCTCTCCATCGAGCATAACCACGACAATGCTATCTCCACAGCACTCCAAGCACGCAGCCCGAGTACTAGAGATTTGGTTGAACTGCGGAGAGTAATTTGCTGCGCTTGGGTGCTTGTCTCCTGTGGAGAATTGGTGTAATTTTAAGTTGGGCGGATTGCTTCGCGTATCTGTTCTATGACGCAAATCAGTGTTCGTTATCACCCTGTATTGATGGGAAGGTGGTCCAGACCGAAGAATTATTGCTATGAGGTCACTTTCAGGTGCATAGGTCCAAGATTGGACATGAGTATCGCCACCTATGTTGGGAATATTTATGCAGGCAACAGCCTTTGACTCGTTTAGGAGGTGCAGGAAATCGAGGTAACAATATCCCCCGGTAGGATGGAGGTCATTGAATCGGGCGCCAATTAAGATGCCGCTCTGAACCGCGCACATTCCTGCATCGTCCGGCCTGAGGCCAATATCCGAAAGTAGATAACGTTGAGACGGTTCGCCCACATCGAGGTCAAGCCAAGCACTCTCCCAGATTTCCAGAGCCTTTACTCGCTGGGGAATGGAGATGTCAGAGGTTAGAGGGTCGTACAAGCCGTGACGCATGGTACGAATCAGGTACTGGATGAGTGAGGACTCTGCAATCAAGAGGGAGAAACGGCGGCACGAAAGAAGGCAAGAAGAGAGGTCCGCCAGAGACAATTTTATCGCTATGAAGAGGAGGACTTCATCCGGTAAGTCGAGGAGATGGCACTTGGAGGACATGACATTCTATGACTTTGAGTTCAAGTTGGGGTCACTTACTCGCCACAGCCACGGTCACGATACTTGACAAGGGCACGTTGATCGGCAATTACCGAAAACCTGTGTCTCAAAGGCACTGGCACCAGGAAACACTTAACACCGCCCTCCCCTTGACACTCACCATGTCTGACTCTGATGGCGACTTCTCAGACGAGCTTTTAGAACTCGCAGGAGCTACAGAGAAGAAGCGTAAACGTCGTGAGGGCTCCTCGAAAAACGAAACAAAGCGCCGGAAAGCAGAGTGAGTGGCACATCCTTGGCTTCTCTTCCCTGTACCAAAGGTTTTCTCTACATAGTCCAGGGATGGATACTACTTCGGATGCCGATGGACCAGAGAGTGAAGAAGATGATGTCGAGGAGAACCCTTACCCGCTCGAAGGCAAGTATATCGACGAATACGACCGCCAGCGGTACACAGCCACTCTTGCGCCCTGCTTCTCCAGCACAGCTAAAGGCTTGACAGGCTCCTTGAAATGCCAGAAATTGAGCGCGAAGAGGTCATCGCGCAACGCCTTGAGGAGCTCCAGCGCATAACCGACAAGCGAAACCTCGACCAGATGCTGAAAGCTCAGAAAGGGGGCGAAGGTGACAGTGTCGCCAAGGCAGCGAAACGTGCGTTTCACGGCTCCCTCACGGATCTAGCTGGACCACACTTATAGGTCAACACACTGTTCGCGGTGCGACCAAGGAAAAGTCCCGAAAACTTGACGAGTTGAAGGCGAAACGGAAGGCGAAGGATGAGAGAAAACGAGTACGTGGTTTCGGCCCACTGTTCATCGCTCTTCCTCAGTCCTGTCCAAGTCTCGCGGCTCTCCGAAGCGCGACCGGTCGTCATCTCCCATGGAAATGGAAACTTCTGACGAAGAGGCAGAAGACGGCCAAATAACTAAGTTTGAGCAGGAAGAAGAAAAAGAACGCAAGCTCTTGGGCATGGCACTCCCTAACGATGAACCCATGACTCTGGACGACCTGAACAAAGTGCGTTTGACACGGGACGCCCTTGCAAAGCACTTTTTGGCTCCTTGGTTCGAAGACTACGTCAAAGGTACCCGCCAGCATTATGCTCAGCTGGCCTTGCTTGACGATTCTTATCAGGAGCATACGTGCGCTATCTTGTGGGAGTGGATAAGTATCGCATCTATGAAGTTAATAGTACGTTCCTCTTTACGCTTCATGACTTACGTTGAACTCCTTCTAGAAGTTCAAATTCACACCAAACAATATAAGATCAACGATAACGTCCCTTGTAATCTGGCTCTTGAACTCAAGTACGGTACTTCGGTGGAAGTGTTTCCGATGGACAAGGTTTCGAATGTGGACTTCAACGAGGTCAGTAGCAGCTGGAGAACACCCGGAACTTGGATTAAAGTCCACGTTAGGGAGAATTCAGTCGCTTCAAGATCACCTGGGAGGTTGCTCGCACCAAGCTACCGACAAAGCGTGAACTGGAGAGGAAGAGTGCAGAAATCACGAAGTTCATGAACCAGCCGATGACCGAAGTGAGCGCACCGCCATCGTATGGTTCGTTATCATACTCAGCCCTGGACCCTAGAGCGACATCGCGGCCATGCTTAAGCGGAAGAGTCAGTTGCAGGGGGACACGGGAAAGCCGCAGGCCAACTGGGCGAAATTGGAGAGAGCAAGGCTTACGCAGGCGCGCACGCTTGCACTGCGGCGTAACGACAAAGCGGAAGTCGCCATCCTCGACGGACAGCTAGCAGAGCTTGCCGCAGAAAACCCTTCGGTGCAGCCAGAATCTACCGGGGGCGTGAGTGCTCTCCTTGCGAAGGTGAACGAGCGCAACCGCAAGGCGAATCTCGAGGCGATCCGCCGCGCGGAGCTGCAAGAGGCCGAGCGGAAGCGCCGGGACCGTCGCCTCGGCACTCCTACTGTCTTGGACCCGAGCGCACGGTTGCGCACTGTGCCCCGTATGTTTGCATCAAGGTACGGATATCCGTCCACCCTGCTGCCAAAACTTTGGTGTGCAGCCGAATTGATATTGAAACGCGTTTACGTTCAGGTCTACCACGCCAAACCCCGGCGGGGAGCCTGCGCCAGACGCGTCGTCCGCCAGTACCGCACAGCATACAGCCGCGCGGAGTCCGTCCAAGGCCAGCCCTGGGAAGGGCGATTTCCATGCACGCGTTCTTGAAACCATCGATATTGATTTGGGCGATTTTTAATGACACTTCGCCCTCCACCCTCACATTTTTTGGTCACTGCTTGGTTTTTCTGCTGTGCTGTGCTTTTAAGCTTGTAGTGAGGCGGAAAGGCTGTGCCGTTTGTGAACGACGCCCCGTCGCACTTCCGAATATTGTTTATACTGGGCTGCAATTTGGCATTCTAGATAGACATCCGCGTTGATAGTCGGTTTGTGTCGCTCACGTAGAGTCGCCATCGTCGACTTGTAATTCAGGCCCACTCCCCACACAAATTTTTAGGCCCGTTATACCCAATGGCATATTCATGTCCCGCATGTATCGTGAAGGTGGAGGTGCGCAAGTGTCCGCTTCATTTGTAGAGACGAGCTGAAATGTCTTTATATCGACGCGTTCTAGGTGGACAGGCTCCCTCCCGGGCCGCAAGCATATGGCCACGTTGCTGAACCTGGAACAAGACCCGCCTCCCGTACGTCCTTTTTATCTAATCCTCCTCATGCGGCGCAGACGTAGGGGCGAGATGTCACTTCCGTATCTGGTTGACGTGGAGTCCGGAGATATGCATGTCCCGGCTCACCGAATAGGCTATACTCTTCTAGCCTCAGCAGATTCACTGCCATATATATAATACATCCACAACCGCAAGGCAAGGACCTGAACTGGCGAATTAACAGGAACACCCTTCCCGTCCTCCCTGTGGAACTCGCAAACGTCTCTCCCAGCTGGCTCTACACCACATTGCTCTTCCGAGTCAGTTGATCCCGCGCGTCGCCCTTTCCAAGCCGATGCACTCGGCTCTTGGTGCTGTCTATCTCGCTTGCAGTGCGTTCCTCCCTCTGCTCGAAAAACCCCTCGCGGCGTTGTTATTTGCTACCACTGCGCTTACTCGGAAACATTCCTTTCGACTGATTCCATTCTACGCCTGCTTTTTCTACGCCTTGTCACACGTGCGTGAGACCTGTCTTCTGAGCATCAGTGGCGGCGGACAGGTATATTGAATGCTTTCTCATTGCGCATGCCATCTGGTTACTGGGCAGTTGTAGAGTACACTCCTCAGGGCTCGTTCGACCATTAGTACAGTAACGTAGATGTACTACTGTAGTACCTTGTCATGTTCTCTGTACTAGTCCTGGTGGGCTAACGAGCGAGCCGAGCTTAAATTAGTAAAGTGTTATGACATGGAATGGATGCTGGTGGATGACGTTAACAGTTTCACTTGAAAGTTTGAGACCCCGGGCCGGGTTTTCCGAATGAAGCCTCGACGATGCGGCGTTTTGGTACTGTCGTGTCCGGATTCCCTTTTCAATCTCATCACCTTGCCTTTCAACGTTAATGTCTTCGGAAGCTCCTGCCTCTGTTCCTCTCCCACGACAGACTGCGAACTCCGGGCTGCCAAAAAGGCCTCCCGTGTGGGCGATCGACACTTCAGCATCGTCCGTGCAGACCCCACTTCCTGCAAAATGCGCGCGTCATACACGCGAGGGCGAAATTTGCTGTCAGGAATTGAAAGGAGACGACGAACGTCAGCTCATAGACCCAGACGTTGTCCGTGACGTGTAGGTGTCTCTCTTACTCGGTGCTGTTGGAGGCAGGAACGGCTTCCCTATTCCTCTGCCTCGGGACGTTCGACATCCTCTCGGATTCCTGCTTCCCCCGCCCTCGCCCAACTTTTAATCGAACAAAGGCGCTGATATCCCACGTCTGTCTCACAGCGTCATCGGCCTCTCGGATGGCCTCACTGTCCCCTTCGCCCTTGCCGCGGGACTTTCGTCGCTCGGCGAGTCCAAGCTCGTCGTCCTCGGCGGCATTGCCGAGCTCATTGCGGGCGCAATTTCCATGGGCATCGGTGGTTTCCTAGCCTCCCAGGCGGAGCGCGATCACCACCGCTACCTCCGCCGTACTATCCAGGCGAGAGTGAAGCGCTCATGCGACGGGGAGATGGAACGCGAGGTGTACGCCGTGCTCGGCCCGGTTGGGGTGAACGAGAAGGTGTCGCAGCAGGTGGCACATAGCCTGATGGAGGTCGAGTCTGCGGCCGAACGGAATGGTGGCCCAGCGGACGAGGAGCGCGGACTGAGATGGAGCCGGTCCGTCGGCATCACTGAATTCTTGCTCAAGTTTGGCGAGGGCCTCGGTGCGCTTCCCTTCCTTCCTCCCCCTATCCACGTCGTGCTACTTGTGCTCACGCCACGTGCGCAGAGGACGTCCCAACACGGCGCCTCTACCTGTCTGCCATAACGATCGGCCTAGGCTACCTCTTAGGAGGCGTGATCCCATTGATTCCCTACTTTTTTATCCCAAAGGCGCACGTCGCGCTCGTTTATTCCTCCATCTTCACCGGCATTGTTCTGCTCATATTTGGCGCTGTCAAGGCGAGAGTAACGGGTGCAGCAGGTAAGGGTGCCGGTGGGTACGTGTGGGGCGCGGTAAGCACGTTGGCAGTGGGTGGTGCAGCTGCTGCTGCTGCGTTCGGTATAGTGGCGCTATTAGAAGCGAAAGATTGAACTGCTCTGCCGCACGATGGTTCCTCTGTGTCGTTACACCTTTGAATCTATATTATTGTGTCTCGTGCCGCGGAGACTTTACCCCGGAGCGCTTGACTTAGGAGGAGGTGGTGGTGTGGTAGTGAAATGTAAAGCATGTACCTTAGCCGCACCACACAATCTTATCTTATCTTATCTTCGTACCTGCTCGATGTGTAGCCTCACTGGTAGCCTGAGAGGATCCCAACTTGGTCTGGGTCAGGGAAGGAACACCAAGATAAAAGCCCAGGTCTCCAGGAGTCAATTGGTCAACCAGACATGGTATGCAGGATAGAAGGGGTGGAATTTTGGTGAAATGGACTTACAGTAGTATTAGTAGAAGTGCCAGAAGACCCGAAGGAGATAGTTTTAGACCCTCATGATTCTTGTGGTGATACTGTATACCCGAAACCGGGTCTACTACTACAGTATGCCGTCCCTTTATTTGCTCCGGCCTTCGTTATGTCGAAACTTCCCTTTCCTGCCCTGGACGTAGCGAATTCTCAATTCAGTCATGGCATCTGCTCGCCGTCTCAGACGCATCCAGCATGCTCTCGCCCCATCATCCCCGGTAATAGGCACGCTAACCCTCGGCGACATATCCTACCCAGTCCCGGCATCGGCAACACCCTCACGCCTCCCCCACATCACGCCCCTGGATCCTAATGATCCCCATACGCGCGAACATTTGTACTTTCTTCTGCAGAAGTTCGTGCTCGGCCAGGACGTGTTCCTCATCACCCAGCCAGGTCCCTATGCGAGGAGGCTCGTGCTCACGTTCTGCAGGTATGGGCGTACTTCTCTCTGCCCCCCGATTGGCTGTGGTGCTGATGGCAAGGCAGCATGGTAAATGCAGAGTATGAGTATATCGCGCTCCATCGCGATGTCGGCGAGACGGAGCTCAAGCAAGGTCGAGAGATCCGAGAGGGCGGAAGCTTGGTGTACGTCGACAGTGCCGCAGTGCGTGCTGTCAAGATGGGGCGTATCCTTATCATCGAGG
>QLOS01013146.1:0-15094 GCA_003313725.1 Russula sp. MG48
ACACGACACAGATCACTACAAGCACCTCTTACCACTAGAACTGTTCGCATGCCGCATCGAGAATTCCATCACATGTGATCGGTGGAGGTGTGAAAGGCAGCCGAGGGGGCATCGGGCGGCGAGAAATCGAGTCATGCAGTGTTATGGGGATGGGTGCCATAGCAAACTCTTGGGTCGACAAATCAGAAGGGTCTCACAGTATACGACAAGGGGGATGGTTTGGATTGGCAGACGATTCTGGGCAGGCTCAAACCTAAGTCAGCCTACTTGTAACCGATGACGAACATGGCACTCCACTGAGCGCTTCATTACCATACGAGTTTCACCCCAGATGTATTGACACAAACGCCAGCACTCAGCAATACCTACAAGGCCCTCAAGGGGCTTGTCGTTTCCTCTTGAAGGTCATTTTTTGATGGATATAGTCGCGGTAACTCCCAACTTGACCCCAGTCTCCCGTGTCTTCTGTTCGACTCTTGGTGTCAGTTGTCATCTTGTTGTCGCTAACGGTGATGCTCGAGTTGCTTTGGTGAATTCGGTTTCAATTCAAGGCTTAGCGATTCTGGGTAACCTCCTGCGTTTCCAGGTCCCATCGGCTGCGGTGCTCGTGGCTGTGCGAGAATCTCTGAGGTCTGTCCGCCTTTCCATTGCTTTTAGCTTCCTACCTGCGTGGTTGGGTCCAGCTGTCTTGTTTTTGTGTTGAAAATACCACGAGAAGGTCGATACAAAGTTCAGTAGCACCAGCTAGTCTCACTGAGGACCCCGTCACTGTCGTCAACTTGAAACTGATCACCCGTGGCTGGCACGTAGAACACGAAGTTGACGTATTAACCGAGCCAAAATGTGTGGCAAAACCCTATAATCCCAGACGCTTCTGTTAACCGTGAAAGTTTCTAGTCCCCGCAGCAAACTTACGGAGACCCTGTGGAGGACTAGTAGTCTAGGCCGCGTTCTGCCGTGATGTATGATGAGTCTTGTGTTTACGTCATCACCTGCGATTTGCGCCGCTTCGGCACAGCTTCGGCCTGTGGTCACTCCGAGTCCACTCCGACATTTGATTGATTTCATTTCTCTGACCGTTCTGACTGACTGCTCTGTACTGAGACTCCAGATCAATATTTTGTGCCGGAATGGCACAGGTGGCGTATCGTACCCTCAGACCCAGACCCACATGAGATGTACGAGTGGAGAGGGGATTGACTTCTCGGGGGAATCTCGAGTAGTTTACTTTTTTTTGCCTGTTGCTGTGTCATTTTGGCTACAGTAATAGTGTAGCCCTGTGGAGTGGATTAATCATCTACTTGGATATATCGCGGGTTTCTGATCGTTCATCTGGGAAGCTCCGACACCCCTTGTTGATGTGGGTGTCGTTTCAACTGCACCCGAAGTTCTCCCCACTGACAGCCTGAAGATGCGTCCTGGCTTCAGGGGTATTCCGCTGTCATCTATGTGGTGTAGAGAATTGCAACAGCAGTGGAGTTAGCGTTTTTCCTTTTGTTGAATCTTCCATTTGACTGGAACTCTGAAGTGCTTTCTCGCCTATTTTCACATTGTACTATTAGGCTAAACCCTACTACTTGAAAGTACTTGTTCAAATCCAGGCGTTCGGGTCGGACTTGACTCAAAGCGTCCTCCCACTGCAAGACGCAATGGGGCTTATCCTTGATTGTGGGTATTTCATATATCCTCTCCGAGGGTATGCTTAGCATGAGCTTTTCTGTATTCCAGCGTTCCAGGGATCCCGTCATGAGAACTCTAGATGCGCAGAACAGCAGACCACTACACTTCTTATACCTCTACGGCGAAACTAGATGTTTCAAGTTAACACCATCTCTGCACTTCCCGGAAGGCCAGGGGAAACCGGGAAACTGAAATCCCTGTTACCCCCTGTGCCGATCAATCGCAGATTCGCAGGTGTATGAGCGTCTCCAGCCTACACTGGTCCATGGCAAATTCGTGACTTCTACTGCAGCTCCTGATTGTTACACTGGCATCCGGTAGCACATTTCATTGATGCAGACTCCCCGGCCGACTAGCGTATTCGAGATTGGAACTTTCCATCCATAAGATATCGGCGCACAGGAACGCCAAATATTAGAGTAGACCAGACCACGTTGGCTCAATTGAAGGAAATGTAAGTTCCCGAATTTATGCGACAACATCAATACCCCCCATGAACCTCTGGGGTTGTTTGGACACTCCCCGATAGACGATTGCATGATGCCCAGCTTAGCTTGGCGAACGTCCTACTAGTTCTATTTCTGTTCAAGTTCCCACGATACCAAGCCGTGTTTTTCGGATATCTGTCACGGTCTTCCTTTGTTTTGACCATTCAGCAGCTGAGGCGCGTATTTTGTCACCATTCTCTGTAGGGACCCATAATCTGTCAGCAAGTCAGTGGTCTCACGCTGCCACCCAACTCTTGGCTCATGTCCTTAGAGGTGATCACTCCTTACGCGCGACCACACCCCGGAACTGGATTGTATGCTTCATCGACACTTTAACGATGTACGTATGTTAGCCAGGCTTATCCACGGCATTCCCCGCACGACATGCTGTAGAGGTGTTTCTGAGAAATGTTAAGTTCTAGGCTTCCATAGTGAACTAGCCATAGTCACTTCTATTGAAACTATATTCTGCATTCTTAGGGATTTGTTATCAAACTACGTAGCTCCTGGAAGCGCTCGCAGTCTTCCTTTTACCACAAGTTTATTCTGATATTGCTATTGCATGTCCCAACAGCTGCCGCCACAGCCAGACTAATCAAGATATTTGGGGTGGACTGCTTTTTGCTTCGTAGAACGTCCATACTAGGTAGCCGGTAAAGGGCAGACAGAAATCTTCGGCGTCACGAATTGACAGGCACTTTGTGATTGATACGCATTGAGCGCAACGAGTAGAGCGTGGTAGACGGATACTGCCGGAAGATGGACCTGCCTAGTCCCACCCAGTCCACGCTGAATAAAGGACCCTGCACAGAGCGAAGAGGGGAATGTCATACACTCAAGATATTCAGTTCAGGTAATCTACTAGCTGGGAAACATCCGCTGACTTTGAGATCCTTGAGGGACTGCAACTCCCAGGCCGGCGAGGCCGCCCGCCACCACTGGCTGATAGTTTCATTTGGCCTTCTGATGTTCGCCAACCGCGGAGATTTGCGGTATCGCGGACCGCGTGGGATGAACTCGCGGCCCGGATACGACAGCAACGGCAGGTAACCCCACTGTCCCCACATCACTGCCATGTCGCCATGTCGAATGCATAAGCTCTGGGGAATACTTTCAGCTTACTACCTCGTATCTGTGTGTGGTGCTGTGCCCCGGCAGTCGGGCTAGTCGGGGAAGACCAGAGTTCACGGGGTTACGGGGTTTGCCTGAATGCCATAAGTGCCAAAAGCGCCGTCTTAAATAAACGAATCTAGATAGACACACTACCCTCCAGGAAAACAGAAATTCCATATGCTCAGAAGCACACCTACGCTTCTATTTAATTGTGGTCCCATACTACAATATTTTGATCCAGGAGTTTATTCAAAAAGGCTCCCCATTGGCTGCGGCATTGACTCTCCTGCCCATCAGATTCCTGCGATCCCCCCTTTGTCACGGCGAACAAAAAAAAACCCGTATCCTTCCTAACTACGCACCGCCCGATCACCTTGCTGGGTAGTTGAAGTAGGGCAATTCTGGATTCTGTAATTCCGTCCCAGTGCTTTGGTGTCGCGATTGCCTCAGATACCCCATCAAGGGGGATGACCAAAATCGTCACACTCGATTTCTTAGCATCTGACGCTGACGACGAGCCAGTATATAAAACCACCATCAGAGACTGATTCAGAGTCACTTCCCTTTAGATCCTCCATTCACCTTGCCTCCAGGCCTCAACCTGAGGGCGACATTCTGTAGCGCTACCTTTGTGCCTATAAGAGGCCCATCTATCTCGAGAGCCCGATCATCTTGACGCTGCTTCTGGTATCTCAGCTGGTCAATGCCTCACCGCATCGAATCAACCACCCTCGTCTCCAGGTTTGTCCTCTTCAATGCCGACTTGAAAAAATTTGCGTACTGATAATGGGACGTTACTACCAGATATGCAGATAGTGAAACCCTTGAGGGACTTCCCCGCCCCTCTTCACTTCTGCCTATGACGGTGTCATCCCACTCCCAGTCGCCAGTGTCCTCTTCCTGGGACAACTGCTCCGAGGGCTCCACTGAGTCCAGCTTTGTTCCAGATATCCCTACTGCTGAGCCTTACCCCGAACACATCGGATTCGGGGGCGTGTACTACGACGACCATCTCAGACATGGCCACTATCACCACGGATGGGCGTTTCCCGAGACCGGGCGTGGACACGATGCGCGACTACCTGTCCTACAATATTCCGCTGATAGCCCTATTATACCCACTCAATTCGTCGGCGGCTCAAGGGGAGAATTCGATTGTCTCTCCCCTGGCTGCGGGAACAACGGACTATCTTACACAGACGAAGCAAACACCAAGCTCAGTAACCGCATACGTCGCCGATGCTTCAACTGTAAAGCAACTGAAACCTCAACGTGGCGCCGCTCTGTGCTCAGTGCCGGAAAATTGGTGCGTCTTCATGGTCACCGAGGTGACTTATCTGACTGAGGTGACTTGCCTGAATGTTCTCAGCTCTGCAATAAGTGTGGGCTTTTTGAACGCACGCATGGTATTCCGCGGCCAAAGAAGTTTCCACGCAGACGCCGGGCGCACAGCGCAAAGGCCCCGCCGCCTCCATCTGTACACCCCAACGCGACGACCCCGCCTAACGGAAGTGCTGTGAATCCTCTCATCCAGGACATACAGTCGCCAACCTCACCAGACCGTACACATCTCGTTCACGCATTTGACTCCGTAAGTGGGGAAATCTTCCCACAGCACGCGCCATGGACCTCCCCGAATGGCTCCGATTCATCTCCTGCCCGGATTAGCCGGTGTTACACCGCCTCTCAACCGACGACGATGTATCATGCCAGTCCCCAGTCCCCACCCTCAGCGCTTACAGATCCCATATGGATATAGTACCTCCCCTCGACAAGTATCCCTTGATCGACGAAAATACACCCTGAGTAACGCCGTGTTCACTGTTCTCGGTAACATTTAGCTCACGGACGTAACCCTTCTGTACTTGTAAATCCAAGTGATAAATGACTCTGTTTTCTTGTTTCGTTTTGTTGGTTGTAATACGTATGCTCAGCCTTGTGGGGTGTTTGCTCCGCTAAGACTACCGCTTGTTTGTGCCAGTACGATTAATGCCCCTCCCCCAAAAAAAGCATTGGAGAAGATAACCACTATCGATCAGCTAGGCGATGTTACTATGAATCTCGTTCTCTCGATCAGTTCGGATACGACCACCGCCCCGGCATGTGGCTATGGAAAATCGCGTAGTGACTTACTTCCCACCATACTGTAGGAACGATGATAAATCACAGGCTATCGACCTGATCCTTCTCGACTCAATTGAACTGACATTTTCTGAAAGGCGATCAACTTTAATACCGAGGGATGCGTAATGCTCCAGTCGTCTGCTTTGAGTCGGAACGGGTGGGCGCTGTGAACGTCCGGAAACCAAATTAGCGTGGGACACAGAAGATGAAACAATCGGATGGATGCAAGTGTCATTCCGCGCCACTCTACTTCTTTTAGCACCAAGCCAGCAAGGGTCAGTCCCGCAACGTGGAATCTCAGGGCGGTGCCACTGCAAGGGTCAGGATCAGGATCATGATTCAGGATCGCAACACCGCAAACGACTGCGTTACATAATTGCCAATATCAAAACGCAACCCTCTGCGAAATTGATCGCCGGCTTGTATGTCCTTCAATTCACTTCCTCTGAGATAGGTCAAGCGAACGACAGCTCTACGTTGTCCTACCCCACCACCACCCTTTCAACCCGGATCATTAGCTTATTAAACCGGAACAACAACATTAATTTTACTCCGAATCTGCTGACCGAGTCTGCAGTGGGACAGACTGTACCGAATTGGCATTCTACGTATGCCAACGTCGACCTTTTCTGTTGATTTTCCGGTCTTTCGGCTTTCACAACTGGTTGACAGCCGACATGCTCGACAAATGTCAGCCTCCCCCTGAGGCTATTCCCACTGAAATGCGCAGAGGCCATGCTTCGTAATCTCACAGTCTCTCGTGGCCTCAACTCGCAACTACACGCACCACGTTGTTACCTCAAATCCGAAGCCTGAGTAATAAGCCAGGTATTGCATTTAATCAGAGGTCGGGGTTGGATCTACTGAATACATAGCACGGTAGGTGCACAATTCGGCTTAGGTGTTCTTATCCATCATTAGAAACCAGCATATTCCGCCAGGTCCAAGCGTTCCTCACCGAGTAATGTGACTTACTCTTCACACATGAAAACGGTTCCGGCCGCTCGCTAAAGATCTCAAGTTGAGATGCTAGTTGCACAAAAGGATAAAGTAGCTCCCATAATCTGCGAGATCCTCGATTGATCACTGCGGTTTATCTTGATCTTTACTGTGACTACATGGTGTCCTAGGCGTGAACTCGTCTGCTCTGTGGGAATTAAATTGCCATTGTGCCACTGGTTACTGCCTAATAAATGTCAATGGACCCTACCGGAGAAAACACGGCGCAATTATGTCAAATTCGCGCCCGCAGCCCTTCCACCACGCGACGCCGACGATTAAAGTCGGATATCCGGAGTCATCCACGTAATCTCGCGTATGTCGTACCGTCGCGCCCATCCGCCGCCGAACCAGGTGCAAGCGACTAACGTACGTCGGAAGGGAGGCAACGATATACAGTGCCCTCGGTGCGATATTACTCCAAGTCGCTGAGCATCCGCGGCACTCGGGCTCCCTGCCCACTCTTTTTACTTTGAATTCGGTAAAACACCGAGTATAGCAACTCTTCGAGTCCGGGTCTGTGGCTACACATACTTCGCCCGCTCGTGCCCAGCGTGCCTAGCTGAGAACAATTCGTTTTTCGCGCCTGAGGTGGCGCTAGCCGACTGATGATACTCGGTTTGTGTAACTGGAGAGCATCTAGTGTGGATCTTCAACTTTCGCTGCGATTACCAACAGTGCCGACGCTGAACGCTGCTTGGGGAAATGGTAAGCGGACCCCGGGCTTCCTTTGGCTTTCGGCACCTCCCGTCACAACACGGCCCCGACTACCACCCTCAAGCTGTCGCGCTCAAATTGCCGTCTTCCGACTCGGACTTGATTCGCGTACGCCTCAGGTTTAGAACTCGATGTAGCACGCTAATTACATGGTATCCCAATAAAACTAACTCCAATTTGCATGTGGACCCACTTCAGAAGAAGTACCCTCCCAAGCGCTGCGGAGGCTAGCCTCGTGTGGTGCCAAGGGTCAAACGCAAAGGGTCATCAGCGAAACGTCAGAGTATATTTATCCCCATTATCGCACCTCATGGCCCACCGCAACCCTTGATTTTTCTTTAAATAATGGGGGTCGTTCACTGATACTTTTTATTTACCCGAAGCAATTCCTATAAGGGCCACAGAAAGGAATAAGGGTGCTGAAGTCATTATGGAACTTAATCGACATTTGGCTGATGCGAATGGGCGTGGAGTGGCGGCGTTGGGGCTACGAGCAGAGGCAAGTTAGAGGGAGTTTGCGCACTGGTGCCCCACAGACTGCCATTGGACGGCACGTTAGGCTGCTCGTATTTTTTTGAAATAAATTTGTCAATGTGTCTTGGGTACGACAGCAACCCTACGTAGCATGCCAGTGCACAGCCTGAGCTTCTCTGTGACTCGGGTTATTATATCCTCCCTTATCAACCAAATCCAACTCTGGCTTAGCTGCGAGACAACAAGGGTGCTCAACAACGATAACCTTGGTTAGCGTTGCCGCCACTCGGACTCAGTAGGATCCACCGTGCGCCACCGTGGCTGTTGGTGGAGACGAGCGCTTGGCGCAGTTTGAATTGCCCCCGGACGTTAACGACCGACGCGTGACGCATTTCCACGCGTTTCCACCTTGCGCCGCTGCTGCTGCCCAGAACCGTCGGTGGCTGTCCCGACTCCGACCCTGGTCGACAACCTTCGCACGCACGTCGACAACACGCGTGGATCATTCAGTCAATTTAGTTTCTGCAAGACCCTGAGTTCCATTTTTAGCTGCCGCGATGGCGCCACGACCCTCTCCTTCTTGGTCGGGGCTTGGCATAATACCGTATGTCCCGGACCAGTCGTGTTGCCGACCCATGTCCACTGTACTTCGACTTGGATGGAGTATAAATCCCTACAAGCTGACCAGAGTGCTTCTATCATCCTACTACTACAAATTGTTTCAGTACCTTAAACGTCACAGTGTGTTGTCAACTAGGGAAAAAAACGATCTCAGGTTGGTGAAAAAAGGAGGGTGTAGGGCGTATATAACGCCCTACTCTAAACGGTCGCCTCGCGTGTCATACACTTTTCGTCTCTGAGAACATCTGCTTCGGCAGCGAGGAAGATTTTGCCCTTATAGAACGCGAGCACGGTCAGCGAAAACAGCACAGTCCACACCATGCACATGGCGACAGCCATGATCGCATGGAGGACAAAAAAACCGGGGATTTGCAGCGCGTCACCCAAGACACGCAGACAAGAAATCCAGCCAACATTTGGGAATGTTAGAGCCCAGCCTGCGACAGGGCGGTAAATGGAAGTCAGATCGGAACATGAGTTGGTGTGAATGAAGAAAGTACTAACATCCAAGGATCTCGCTGAGATGTTTGTGCACCTTGAACCAATACGGCAGCAGACCAAATGTGAAGAAGAAGATAGCAAGGCCAAAGAGGAGCATCCCGATCATCACACTCGACGAGAACCAGATCTCACCAGCGAGAGGAGAGACGAGATTATGCTGGGGAAGACTATAAAGCAGAGAAGAGACATTATTTAGAGTCAGTATTTTTGGACCGAAAAGATGGCTGAAGATCACTAGGAACATTTTACGCGCTTGAGATCCGAGATTGATCAGCGCGAGTGCGGTGAATCCAGGAGGGCCACAAGCAACGAACGCGCCATTTGCCTGGTGACCTTCCATGAAGCCTGTCTGCGATGTATGACATGCTTAACTTATCCGCCGGCAAATGTAGCGGGTTCGTGGACATACCGTCATGATCCTGCAAACGGGGTTCTATCAGTATAGGAGGATGACGTTCGCGCAAACGCAGATGCGTACCGAAGGATGTAGATGCAGATATAGAACATTGTCATGAAGAAGCCGACGCCCTGGAAGAAGTAGCCAACGAAAAGCACGCCAAGAACGCGGGGTTCAGAAGGATCCATGACCCGCAGGACATTTGAGGCGATGACACCAACAAGCATCTAAGCACTCTAATTGAGCCTAATGCCCGAACATTAATGGAGAAGCAACATCACCATAGGGAATATCTGCGAGCAATCGAGCTAGTAAAAAAGGTGGAACGTCTACGAGGAGTGAACATGACAAACCAGGAAGGCCCACGCCGGTGTAAACGTATTCACGTCATGCGGCTTGTTGAACCAGATCATTAACATCGGAAAACACACGAAAACCGCTAAGAAGACGTAGATCCTGGGTAGAGTGAGCACTAATGGATAAAATGTTCAATAGCAAAAGTGGTTTACCAGAAGAGAATATATATCCCTTCCGGGGATAAATGCCCTGGTATCACCCCGTAGTTGATAGTTCCAATCATAATGGTTGCGAACGATAATACCTAATGGATGATACTGAGCCAAAGATGCTTGATGCACGAAGTAGGTTCTTACAATGAGAGGAACAAAGACACCTTTGACTGGGTCGTTGATTAGTCGCCAGGACTGCCGAGGATACACTGCGACGTGACAATAGTAAGACAGGGTCGGGGCTAAGGGATTAAACGATCGCACATAATGCTTGGAGAAGGAGCGTCGATGAGTTGAGGATGAAGAGGGAGAGGTTGATGAAGAAAAAAATGGTCTCAATGTTCGTGAGAGGCCCCGGATGCACTTTGAGGCCGGACAGAGTAACATATACTGCACCCGTACCCATGCCTATGGGGAACTACCCAAGGAGTCAAGGAGTCAATAACAAGATCACAACCCCAACAGCGCACGGTAAACGTACTGCCTGCCAGGTCCATCCGTGAATCCGACGCGCAAGCCTGCTGACGCGCGGTGCGGCGCCAGGCGATTCCTGGGAAGCCAGCCCCATCTCGGTGGCATTGTTGATGGACGACCAGGTACTCGTCTCGGACACACTTTTGTGTGGCAAATCAGGGTGGAGAGGTCGTGACAGGTGGGCACCAACGGCGGCAGTTGGGCTGGGAGACGTGTGAGAGGGATACATCAGGTAGTGCGACGGAGGTTTGACGAAAATCAGGGAGGGATCTTCGAGGGGAAAGAAAGCAAGAAGAGAAGGTTTTAAAACAGTCTAGCGGAGTCGACCAGCAGCCCGCAGAAGAAATTTATGGAAGAGAGTGGAGTAATCCTGCACGATGGACACGGACAGAAGATCACTTTGTTGAAATGAGGGTGGCATGCCCAGGACTTTAAGTAAAACAAGAATTCATAGTTGAGACGAGGATGCCAAGGAAGGACGCCCGAGTGCCCACATAGCAATCGCTTTGACACAATTCGTTGTTAAATGCCAAGTCCTGAGGCCTGAGGTTGCATCATGGTCCCAGAACAACCAGATAAGAGTTTAACAATGGTCCATTCCACAAATTCTTAGCGAAAAGTGTCTTGAAGAGCCAAGAGACGGGGTTCTCGGATTCGAGATATACCCAGATCGCATCTGATGATGATTTCTCTTGATTCTCGAGACCCAGCGGCGCAGTGGCATTGAAATCTTCGCATCATATCACCGACTAAAGTCATTGTTCCCCCCAAGCCGCCAAGGCTTGGCCGCAGCCGGGTATGATTATATGAGTAATGGGTACGCCAAGGAGGTCAACGAGAGAAGGTGGAAGCGACGAGAGCGGATGACAAGTAACTGATTCCGTTCGCCAAGCAAGCAACACTTTTCTGGCCAAGGTCAACATTGGAACAAATTCGGAACCCTTGAACGTAACAACACCACAGGAAAGAACACCCATGACAACATTGTCCTTCGGGATTGGCTATTTACGTACCCTGTTAAATTGAGCACTCACTTTATAAATAGCGACCAATTATATTATCTTACCATTCCTTCTAGTTCATGGAAACAGCATTCTTTGACCAACGTGGCACTCCGTCATGACAATGTGGCGATGATCAATATTAGTAACTCGGCGTGTTGACCGGAAGCCACGTGCGGGAAGCCGTGATCAACTGACCAGGTTGGCCTGGAGGCCCCAGGAAAGAGAGGGCCAGAACAGCACCGTTCTTGTATCTTATACAGTGGGAAAGATAACGCCGACCTTTGTGTGCGGTACAGTACTAACTTATGAGGAGGAGGAAAGGCTGCGTGCGGTGGCTAGTGCTAGATCACGATCGTCTCCGGCCTATGCCGGATCAAATTTTCGGATTGGTTCATCCACCGGACTGACTCGCGCTATTACTTTCGACCACAATCCACTTCAACCTCCACCTTAAGCCTTCGAGCACTCTCTCACACCGCTTGCACTTGGACAGGCCATCCAGGCAAGCTAGATATTTTCTTTTATCCTAGACCTATCTTCGTCCCCGGTTAATTTCACCCTCATGTCGCACCTCGCCCCGTCTGGCAAGTGGGACGCCCGGTGAGCTGTCACTTGTTACTCTCTTCTCTGGGCTTCACTCTGATCATGCGTTGGTAGATATCTTGGTCCAGTCCCCCACGACTCTTTTTACTATGCAAAGTGCATGCTTGGCGGTGTTCTTGCGTGTGGTCTTACCCACGCCGGGATCACGCCGCTTGATGTTGCTAAATGTAACATGCAGGTAAGCACCATTACCCCTCATGGAAATCCACCCTCACTTTGCAATGTAAGGTCAACCCTGCCAAATACACAGGTAGTATCAGCACCCTGAAGACCATTGTTGCGGAGGAAGGCACAAAGGGTGTCTGGAAAGGTTTTGGCCCGACTCTTATCGGATACTCGCTCCAGGGCATGTTCAAGTATGGCCTGTACGAGATCTTCAAGGATGCCTACATGAACCTCGCTGGCCAGGAGGCGTCCGAGAAGTACAAGGGTGCCATCTGGCTCGCTGGCTCCGCAAGCGCCGAGTTCTTCGCGGACATTGCGCTCTGCCCGCTTGAGATGACCAAGGTCAAGATCCAGACTAGCCCCGCTGGTACCTTCCCCGTCCCCTTCGGTGCTGCCTGGACGGAAATGAGCCGCACAAAAGTTGAGACCCGCTTCCCCTTCGGCTCTCTCGTTCCTCTGTGGTCCCGTCAGGTGCGGTCATTTCATGTTCATTTGTTCCATCACCAATCTCTCTGTCTGTAGATTCCATACACAATGGCCAAGTTCTTCTGCTTTGAGAAGATTGTCCAGCAGTTCTACACGCGCGTCTTCACTGAGCCTAAGGAAACCTACGGAAAGCCTACACAACTTGGCGTTACCTTCGCCTCGGGTTACCTTTCCGGTATCATTTGCGCCATTGTCTCGCACCCTGCCGACTCGCTTGTCTCTCAACTTGGTAAGCCCCAGAACAAGGGCAAGAGCCTTGGCACGATTGTCAACGAGGTTGGCTTTGGTACTCTCGCGACAAAAGGTCTCGGCACGCGTGTGGTTATGATTGGTACCCTTACTGGTATGTCCGCGTTGTTTTTTCGACCAATGTGATCACTGACGGGATCCTTGCGTACAGGTTTCCAATGGTGGATCTATGATTCCTTTAAGGCCTCAATGGGCATGGGCACGACTGGCGGCAAGTAAACTCATACCCTAATAAAAAAAATCGTCTCGGTACGTACGACGACTTCGTACATGTCGGTGTATTCCTCATTGTTAGCTTGCTCTAGAGGACTAGCATGATACATACACCTGGCTAATGTATGCAGATTATCCTCACTCAACTATCTTTCTCCTAGTCTGTGCCTAGCTAGTCGTGTGATTGGTATAGATGATTTTCGCGCACCCGCCATTGACATATAAATGCACGTGACTGTGAGACCGTAATGACGTGATCGCGCCAACTTGTGCGTGTCTCGCCTCATCGTTTTTCAAGTGTGGTATGCCAGATCCCATAAAGACACCCGACGACCTCGTCAAAGAGTGAATCGGTTTTTTTACTTGTCCACGGGCACCTAAAAATAAATAAAATAAAAATGCAGATTCAAAAAATCGGGCGAATTCGACCGTCTCCGCCGTGATCTCCTCACGCAATTCCAAAACGGAGTGCGGTGCACAAACCCTCCTTTATCATCTTGAGTGTTGACTCTAGGATTTCTGAACTTCTCCCCCCCCGAAAGGTAGGGACGGAAGCGTTTTGGGCGCGCGTAGATGAGATTGCGCGCGCGCGTCTCGAAGCGGCGGAGGATAATAAACTGCATCTCAAGGCGGCGGATACGCTCCATCGAGAGCTGTTGCAGGAGCTCGACCGGTGAGCCACCATTCCTTCTCTGTTTTTTTTTTCACCGCTTACTCACTATGGGGGGTTGGGGGACTGTAGATTTCCGCTCGTCGAGCGCGCAGTCGCGGACGTCCCTGCCCTCGCCGATCCTGAGTTCGTAGCCGGTATACGCAGACACGCGGAGAGCCTCGTGCGGCGCTCTCGGGGCGTTTCCGGTACGTTCTCCCTCCCTCCCTGTCTCCTTATTTAATCCCAACTGGAACTGGCACACCCTCTTCCTCACCCGACGCCTTGTGGGGTAATAATGATTTGACGTGTAGCCGAGGAAGATCACTTACGGCCTCGGGCTAATGGCGCGCAGGACGGGCAGCGGAATGGGGGCCCGCATGATGAAGGACCGCGCGATGAAGGAATGGAGATATCGGACGGGTGATCATTGCAATTTTGGCCTGACCAAGTTCGCTGCTACCTACGGTGTCTCACGAGCTACAAGGAGTTATTGGTGATCCCATCATTGCCTAGTATCTACTTGTACTAATTGTCGTATACGTAGTCCCAGTCCCATATAGTTCCCAAACTTCGTCGCGGTCTTCGATTCATCACATCATTCACCCGTCAGCTCAGCGACACAACTGCCTCTATGAGCGTTCTTTTTTTCGCTATAGGACTTGCCTATCTTTTGATGGTTCCAATTCGACTTGTTTTCAGGAACTGGTGGCCTTGTTATAGGTCTGGCATAGAGTGGACCTGGTACTGCGTATCATGATGGGTCTCCATGAGCATGTGCAGCGAGTGATGAAGCGTTCGCCTTTCATGACCAACCCATTACTAGTAGATACATAGAGGCTTTGATTCGTCATCCCTGTCGGCGTGTGGTCAGGTTCTCTCCAAAAGATCATCAGAATGAAGCGACATACAACCGTGGGGGATGGTTCAGGTGACATCTGAACTAACCACTCCCAGTCTGCTAGCACCTTTTGGCCAGGCCGGAGAAAGTCACCATCCCTCACTACGGCATCGCGATATGGCAGGTGCATCACACATTCACCCGTCACCCAGTGCTCACCAAGCAATTTAGTTGACAAGACGGGTGGCCCAAAAGACAGCGTATCCTCCGTTAACGATTGTATACACCGCATACCGTAGTTGCGAAGCACCAGCGGAGAGCGTTCAACGATCCAGAAGGGGCCAGCTGCGGTGACTTGGAGACAGTGTCTGCTGGTGTTCTCGCAACGATGTGCGATGCGCCTGGGCCCCAACTTGTCCAAGGGATAGTACGAGCGTATCGTAGGGCTTCGGTGTAATCGTACGCGGAGCAATTCGCGTATTGAAACGCGGGTGGTGCGGGAGGGCCTTGGTGTATGGTCGAGTGCTGGCCTGCCTTCTGCGTCTTTTAGTTCCTTCCTCGTGTCATCCGTTCCGATAGGCTTGGTGCCGCGGTGGCGCTGGTCTTGTGCACCCGCGGTCTACGTTACAGGGAGTATGTGTCTTACTGTAGTCAGCGGATCACCATGGACACCGCAGGACTTGATTACTGCACACAGTGGACACCACAGCAGTCATTAAGTGCTACGTAGGAAGCGCACATTGATGCAAGGCAAAACAAAATAGCTCTGGTAGTGTACATATACATA
>QLOS01013161.1:0-10103 GCA_003313725.1 Russula sp. MG48
TTGCGAGAGCGAAGTCAGCTGGAAGAGCAAGTGACTTCGCCAAAGTAACGCGCCAGATCAGATTAAATTGTGACATGGTCACCGGACCGTCCTCGCCATGTCACGGTCTTTCCCTGAGTGCAGGCCTCGTCTGCACGGACTCGGATGGCGGCCACGATGGTGTGTCCGGCGTCCGACAACCTGACTCTGATAAGATTAGATAAACGTTGATTATTACGTAATGCGTAGGAAAGCTCTTAAGGACTCGGAGCGCGCACATGAACAGGGGCGAAATGACTGTGTCTGGTCCCGTATATTTCCCCCATGTGCATAGCCTCTATTATTCTCAAGATGGTGTCATCTACTGATTATCAAAACCCGCATCGCACACCATACGAACGCTCTATGTATGTCGAACCAGACAGATGCGCGTATGTATCACCACAATCCGGTCCTGCCTCTCGTCACGATGGCACAAGCTATGATGTATTCTGATCCTACGCGCGAAGTCACAGGGAGCCGCTACCAACATAAATAGTCGAACTAAGCGGCGGAGGGGCGTGTTCCACGAGCCTGACTCACTGAGACCCAGCTTGGATTGGCTTGAGAGAAAGTCGGATTCACATTCTGCCTCGTAATCTCTCTAAGTATCTCCTGTTCTTCTGCCCCACGTATCTCATCTCTCCTACTCCAGCGATGAATTTGTACGGTATTTGTAAACTTGCAATGATATATATCAGACACCTGTTGGCCACATTAAGGGTCGGATCTTTATATTCCGGGGACAGGAGAACTAGTACCAACCTAGGGAATATATTGATGCGTTTTCCGCACCAAATCTCTTGTCCAATGGCACCTCTGGCGCTTGCATGCACCCCTCATGTGCAGAACCTGGCCGTGGCCAATCGCAGTTGGCTGGAAACTCGACGTGTGGGAAATTATGTGCCCCAGGAGAGACCCCTACGTCCGAATTATCGCATTGAGAGGCGTCAGGGAGCTTGATATTATAACGTGTCTCGGACGTTGTATCTGAGGTCGGTGGGTCATGTGGGAGAAGGAACGGACGAGTTGTGGAGAAGAGTATGACATTGAGCAGGCCTGAGGACAGGTAGATTGTGTCGACCGATATTGTAACGGCCAAGGGGACGCGGTGATGTGCGAAGGTGCTATAGCGTGCAATTGATAAAGGCAGAACCTATTGAACCACGTTGATAAGGCCCGAGAGCTCAAGTACTAACTCAAAATCTCACCGCCACGATATAAACGAGCGGGTAGCTGGATAGCGAGACACAGTCAACAGGAGGAGAATGACGGAAGCGGAGGGGAATCTCACAAAAGTAAACCACATGCTTGTTTCAAAGGCCCATGAATGTCGACTGGTTTTGGCCTACGTGACGCATGTATGCGCCACCCGCTTGTCGTGATATAACCTCTGAAGTAGAGGAATAGTATTGCATAAATGAAGATGTTGGCTGCAGCCGTCATCCACATCAAACCAAAATCGCAAGCAGTTCGCTGGATTGAATACTCGGAGCGAATCCAACACCCTGCGTCATGTCGAAATCAGACCGATAAAAAGACAGATAGGGCTTACAATACTTCGTTGGGCCGTAGAAATGACCCGCCCCATTAACAACCACATTGATGGTCACTATGAGGGCGACACCGACCCAGATGCAGACGATGACGACGAGACTGCGATGCAGGCGCTTTCTGCGCGCTTTCTCTTCATCAATTTGGCCATCATTGACACGGGGTACTTTCATGAAGCAGAGAGTTCTAAGGGTATATAGCGAGATAACCTTAACAAGATTTTCCACCCGAGTTATAACGGGTAAGAAGACAAAATAAACAACGCACCAGTGTCCTACAATGCAATCCATAGGTGAGCCCCTTGACGGACGTCTGGCCATTATGATGCATCGATTACTCACGAGAGCGCACAGCCGACATCTGATATGTGCTTGACGACACCTAAATATAGTCTCAATGCCATTCTTTAGCACAAGCTTCGAGATACTGTACCTTGCACAGAGCAGAAAGAGCCTGGGTGTACAGACTATACCATGGCAAGATGAGGAATAGAGGCCAATGCCAAAGGACACTGTACGCACTCCGTCCATGGCCCACTTAACGTTCATGAGGCCGCCTGGGGGACTATCTCAGTCAGCGAACACAACCAGTCTCTGCTGTCATATGACTCGCCGGCAGCTTGAACAAGATCCCAGGCCAGTTGGTTAAGGAAGTAAACCTCAGCAGGGCCGCCAATACTCCATCTTCTGGGTGAACCCCTAATGGAGACAGCACTATACTTTTGGAAAACAATTCAGTAAATGAGTCATCTTACTGATCTTAGTGGCGTGGGTCACATACAGCAATGTAGGACAAGAGGCAGATAATAGCGCATGCAGATACTGCGGACGTTTCAGCGAGTAAGAGCGGCCCTACTCGCGTGCCAAATGTTGAGAGAGGAATAGGGGATGGCATAGGGTGTTTATGGGAACGGATCGCTGTGTTGGAAGGACTATAATCACCCTTCATGGCGCTGGAAACTCGGCTGGGGAAGGTAATCTACAGGTACCTTCATAGTGGGCGGTATTTATAGTGGTATAGGTACACTGACACACGCCGTACACCGTGACAACGTGATGTGCCCTACGTATGTACATCACGAATGGCGGTCCCCCGAAATCCCAGGACAGCCACAGGACGATACTGCGGCCATCTGAATGATTGGCGCTGTCGAAATCGATCGTGGCGGCGGCGAGCCCTAGGGACACCGCTAAGACTAGACTTAAAAAGGTACCTTGAAGAAAACGAGGTATTTGGGACCTCAGGGCAGGGTTCCAGTGGGGGATGAAGTGGGGGCGAGCTCGAGACGGCTCGCACCAATTAAAGAATTGCAGAAGGACAGTATGCGATTCTTGACCAATGTCTGCGGAGAAAGCACCTCTCCCTACGAGCCACGCCGGGTCACGCTTTCATTGGAGTGCTAGGATTTTGGAAAGGAGGACGGAGAACAAGCCTTACAGTGGGTAAGGGTGACACTCTAAAAACGAGGCGCCCATCCTTATTGTCTGAGTGAGGTCGAAATTTTTATCTTTCGAAAGCGAACTTGAAGGTGGGACTGAATACTGTACTTAGTACTATGCTTTACGGTCGTTCCGTGATCGACCTACATTTCGGCACTTTGATTCTACTGGGCTCAAATTCATTCCTACAACATTGTCCACTGTATAGGACTTAGTTTTGATACTATATGCATATGACTGAACTTGAACGAACAAAATCGATAGGGAAAATGTGGAGATCCCATTTCTTGGTGGTTCGGCTTCAAAGTCACGCTGGTTGTCACATGCCGCGACAAACCGTGACAGTTCGTGACCCTGCGTGACTGCAGAATTGCACAAGTCAACTCAAAGCGCCATACTCAGGCTGTAGGTCGTGCTGTCACCAGACTTATCCCTGTTCAGGCTGCCGGTGTGGCATCTTTGTCGTGATTGGGGGAGAGCATTCACGGTGGGCGTTCGGGAGACCGGATGATACGATTGGAGGATCTGTGATTTCTGAGAACTCCCTCCGATCATTATCAACCAGTGACAACCACGCCGCTTCAACGTGTTCACTGTCTGGAGTCGGGACTTGGACATGCATAGCATTAATGGGGCGATTGGGCGTAAATGGGTAAAGGGCGATTTAGGCACACGCACGCACGCGCAGGGCCATGTAGGTGCATACGGATATTGCAGACATCTCGGCTAGTAGGAGCAGGAGCAGACCGACACGCTCAACAATGAGAACGGAGAAGCAGATAAAGGCTCAGACATGGAGTATTTGTGGGAGGGGATTGTGACTGCGGAGTCGGGAGGATGGCCACAACCACTTATTTCCCAAAGAACAGGAAGCGAGCAGCACAGTCACTATTGTCATGGGGTAAAGTTCGCGGAGGACATGCTCAGATAGCGTGTGTTCTGATGGACAGCCACCGGGCGATATTCAACATTCGACACATGTCAGAAAAAAAATCTAGTCCTACCTGCCTGAAATGGGTGTGCCACAGATGAATGATATGTCTCGGAATGGCATCTGAATTGGCCATTGCACTGGTCTCAGGCTGTACCCACTGCCTTCAAGTTACTCTACTCTACGTGAAACACAATAAATAAAATCTTAACTCGCTCGATCACTGCAACCTAGTTTCGGGGTCCGCATCAGATGTGAAGAAAAGAAAAGGGAAGGTCGCATTCGTCGTCCTCGTGACGCCTTCAAGTTCATTCAGCATGCGCTGGCGCAATGGTACTCACCCACGTCCAATCCCAACCCAGCAGGAGCCTTGGTAGTGCCTCCCTGGAGTTTTTGGATATCACGTTTACTCGCTGTGTTGTTCCAGTATACGCCTCGATCTCGATCTGCACCTGGAAGCTCTGGTCACCTGCCAGTCATGATCCTTGGCATTGACCCCGGGGCCGATACCAATGATAAATTACCCCTTAAAGCTGTTGCTATATTGCCTTCGCTATATTGTCTTCGACCTTCATTTTAGCCAGTTCCGCATGCGTGGGAGAGCGTCCCTTAGCTGTGACCACGACGAACTTGAACTCCTTATCACTGCCCCTCCCTAGGACCCCAGCTGCCAACGACATCCCAGAGGCCACTAACCCTGACTTTGCACGCGCATTCAAGGACCACTCGATCAACTCATCCATACCGCGGCTTCAGTCCAAGGCAACACCGCCATGAACCACCTCAGTAAAGAAATGATGGAGTCTCAGCCCTTACTTTCGACGAGCCTAAGGCTTGGTCACGCAGGGCCGCTAGATAGTGGAACGAGGAAGGCACGACCTTAACATGACATTTCCGCACGGCCACCCTGCTAGAAGATGAGGTCGCCACCAAGAAACTTCGGAAGGAAGTAAGAAAAGCCAACTTGGAGCGCGGGTGCGCCGGCGTGGGTTCCCTGCAGGACAACTTGTATGGAGGCCCACTGGCTGGCTACCCGGCTAGAATGTGAAGCGCTTCATCTCCCTCACCACCTCGCAGGGAATGGCTAACGACCCTCGATAGCGGCAGCTTCGCGAGCACACCTCCAAGGCGGACTCCGAGTCACGAAGTCGAACTTGAACCGCCCGGCCACCTTTTGTCCAACTTACGTAATCGGCCATGCCCTGGGCATGCCAGGGCCAGTTGCCGCTGGGAGAAGACCGTGACCCCGGGCCCGCGATCGCGTCCACGACCCCTACAATGCGTGTCCGCCTGTGATACCACCCTACTACGTGCCCAGCACTGATCACTGTTGGACCCAAAGCACAACTGCAAAGGCCCTACCCCCCAAAAGAACTACTGTTGGTCCACTTAGACTTGCCACCTCCAAGTCATAGGCAAACTCTTCGAGAAGATCGTTACACGCCACATCCTGTTCGCTGCCCAAAATGGGCCATTCCACCCCACCCCAACCGACCAATTCGGTGGCCGTCGTCACTCCAGCACAGCCGACGCTGGTTCGGCATAGTCCATCATTTCCAGACCGCCCAAGTCAACGGGCTGTCTGTACCTCACTTATATGCGACATCCAGGGCTTCTTTGACAATATCAACCAGATCATGCCCAACCTTGATTTCGGCATGACTATCTGTGGCCGGATAGCTTTCTTCCTACGCGACCGACTCGACCGCCTCAAGTCTAAAAGCTTGCCTTGCGACACCATTGATCTCGGTACTGGTACCTACCAGAGAACCAGGGAACCTCCGTGTTCTGTCAATTATCTATGCGTCACCTCATCCATGAGGTGAAAACACGGCTTTTGATGTATGTCGTTGATGACAACATCGTTGCCCACGAATCCACGTAGGACGAATTCAGCCGCGAAGCCTATTCTGTTTGTTCTTCTGCTCTAGCTTACGCAGGCCCCATAGTCGAGCGAGAAAAGATCGAGCTAATTTGATTCACCAGGGTAGGCGGTCTCGGGACCTGCAGCCTCTTCCTTCCCGCTGGGATCATAGTATCGTGCTGACACCTCTGGCTAGCTCGGATACCTTGTCACTTCTCCCCCGTTGTCCCTTACTCCGCTAGTCATACCTATCGCCTGGTACTTCCTGCTCATCCTAGCCTCATCCACGAGGTGCGCTGCGGTCTTCCCTCACCCATCCGCATGCTCCAGGGGAAACCGCGCCGCGCCGCAGCATGCCGACGCCCTGCGACCACTGGCGTGTACTGTCACTATGCCGGGGTGCATGGGCACCCCGATTGTGCACGAGATACACAGAGAAGACCTCAAGCAGTTCCCCGCCAAGATCAAGTACCTGCGTGTCTTTGTGCTCCCTGTGTTGGTGCTGTCGCGAGGTCAATCCCTATATACTCTCCTTTGTGTAATATAGTTGGCCGTGTGGTAACGATTGTTGCACTGCAGGCCTCCCATCAGCAACAGCCTACGTTACTGGACAAACTAAACATCGTCCAGTAACACTACATATGGCTCCTCTCAGCTTGACGGCCTAACCCTACAATGGCTACAAGTACCAACGCGTCATTGTTTAGAAAGGCGCTGTCATCGAAATCGCGGTCATTCCGCTATCGCGAGTCAATGCAAGGGGGTTTGTATCATGTGATCTTGGGGGATCTTTTCCCAAGGCACGCTATAACCCTTCTAACACGATGGCTCTCTCCGCGGTGGTGCAGTATATTATCGCATCACCGCTTGTTACTTACTGGGATTCTTGCGGAGCCGAGCTGTTTCTTGCACAACCTCTCGAACGCGACGCACTAACCATGCACTGGGACGCGATGTCAAGCAAGTAAAATGCGGTCGGGCCGGACGCCAAGCGTGGTCTGGAAGTAGAATGCGGGGTATATGTAGGATAAGATAGCTAGAGCAAGCGGCTCGAGTCGTTGTCCTCGGCGGTTCGGTACGGTAACATGAACGGGCGGAAAAGCCCCGTGTCCGTGGTCGCGTAGTGGTAAGCAGTAGCGCCGTTCTCAAGCCGCTGTCGCGCGATCCATGCCCTCCATCGCGTCGGCTGGGACATCTTGTACCTCACCCGCGACGAACGGCCACACCCTCTCTTCTGTGTCCTTGTCTTTGATCCCGCCCGTCACGCCCATCACCTTGTACTCCCTGCCCATCCCAACCGCATCCACGAGCCGCGCCGCGGCCTTCCCGAGCGCATCCGCCCGCTCCGGGGATGCCGCTGCGCGCTGAAGCGCGCCGACGCGCGTGCAGATACCCACGTGGAGGAGGAAGGCGCGCTGGGACAGCGGACCGTGCACCGTCGCTGTGCCGTACCGGTCACGGTGTGTGTTGGCAGGAGGGAGAGGACGACGTACCAGTGCCCGCGAGCGCTTCGGCGAGGTACGCAAAGTCGACGTTTGCAGTGAGGTCTGCCTGGCCGGGGCGATCGAAGGGGTCGGCGAGCGTGTGACCCTTGAATGCCTGCGGGAGCAGTCAAGTCGGTTCCCGTGAAAAAGTGGTAACGAGGAGCGGACACGTACGCGGAATGAGTTGCCGACGGCGTGGTCTGCTCCGTAGTCTACTACCAATGCACTGCCCCCTGCACCCCTAGATAGAAGCGTGCCGAGCTTGCGTGCGGTTTGAAAGGAGGCAGCGGAGACCTCGATGCGCGCGCCAATCGGGAGTGACGTGAAGCGCGGCGAAGAGGCACCCAGTAATGTTGACACCGGTGAGAGATCCGATGCGAGGACAGAACGAAAACGCATTTTCGACGTAGACGATGATCGGTCAAGGGTGGGTGTGGCTGAGGGTGAGGGTGGAAGTTGAGAAGGAGCAAGGACATCTGAGGGTCTCAGGATAATTTTGGCAGCCACGTCGGGGGTGGAGGTAATCAATACCTCTTTCCAGCCTTGGTGTGTTTTCTAAGAGAAGGAGGGTGTCAACTTGACGGATTCCGTTCAATGATTTACGGTAAGTCGCGTACTTCAATGAGATGGAACGGGAGCGCATCGAAGAATTCGTGCGCCACTAGCATGGTGTAGATATCATCTGCCGCAGGGACGTCATCGATCGAGTCGTGCCAGTGTATTTTTAGGCCGTTCTTGCCATCCCATGGCTGAAGCATCTTTTCCTGCACAGCACGAAGTGCTGGACTTGACTCGACGAGGTGAACATGCTTGACAGATGCGCGAGAATGCGGTGGTTGGGACAGGGTCTGAGACTCCGTTAGCTCACGGGAACGCGTACGAAGGGGAAATACACACCCGAAGAATGTCATCCATAAGCGTACCTCTTCCTGGACCAAGTTCCACAAGCTGAATGTCGCGTTTTACTCCAGTGCTCAAATATTGAGATAATAGCCATATACCCAAGAGCTACGTGAGCTCCTGATAGTTCATTACCTTGGTTGCCCAATGACAGACCGAAGAGACACGCACCTCGCCAAATACCTGACTGATTTCTGGGCTGGTGATAAAGTCACCGCGGGCACCAATCACCGCATTTGCAGGGTTCATATAATAACCCTCAGTGGGATGGGAGAGGCAAAGTTGCATGTATGTCGCGAAGGATATGGGTCCATTGGCCTATGCCAGATTATTGTTATTTGTTAGACAGATAACAAATGGATCCAGAAGTCATGCGCACCTTGATGGTGTCCAACAATATTTTCTCTATTGGGGTCATGGAATTGGCCAGCGCTGGTCCAGCATGCGATGGCTGAACGTAGTGCCGCGATAGCAGAGCATAGCAAGTATTCCTGTGTCGAAAAAAGGCTGTATGTAACCGATTGCGTGCAAACAACATGTTCTCCTTGACTCGACACGACTCGGGTGACACTAAAGAAGCGGCAAGGCCGGTTCCGGGCTGACTCGGTCCTCTTTAAGACGCCTCGCCTCGTCTGTCTATAAAGTGCTAAGTTCTATTACATCAAATTCGCCCTTCTCTCACACCTTTTCCACCATGGCTACTCGTACGTTTCATGATTGACTCATAGATCTGTGTACGCGCTCACATTCCTCCTCACAAAAAGGCCTCCAATTCGAAAACAGCAGCGACATCGGCGTCTTCGCCAAACTCACAAACTCGTACTGCCTCGCCGCCATCCAAGGCAGCACCAACTTCTACTCGGCCTTCGAGGCCGAGCTGAGCGACGTGATCCCCATCGTGCACACCTCCATCGGCGGCACGCGCATCGTCGGCCGTCTTACCGCAGGCAACCGCCACGGACTCCTCGTGCCATCGACGACGACGGACCAGGAGTTACAGCACCTGCGCAATGCCCTCCCGGACGCTGTCTCCCTCCAGCGCGTCGAGGAGCGGCTCTCCGCGCTCGGCAACGTCATCGCCTGCAACGACCACGTCGCGCTCGTGCACCCCGACGTCGACCGCGAGACGGAGGAGATCATCGCGGACGTCCTCAAGGTTGAGGTCTTCCGCCAGACGATCGCAGACAATGTCCTCGTCGGCTCGTACTGCGCGATCACCAACCAAGGGGGGCTCGTCCATCCAAAGACCTCCACCCAGGATCAGGATGAGCTCTCCAGTCTATTACAGATCCCGCTCGTAGTCCGTTACTTTCGTCTTTTGTGTCTCGTTTCTCGTGTTAAATGTTCCTTTTCCCCGCTCCTCTTAGGCTGGCACCGTTAATCGAGGTTCGGATGTAATTGGCGCTGGCCTTGTTGTGAACGACTGGTGCGCGTTCACTGGCCTCGACACCACGGCGACAGAGATCAGCGTCATCGAAGCGACGTTCAGTGCGCATCCTTGTATCTTATCTGCCGCGGAGCTTTTCCTCACATCACCCCCACAGAGCTCCAGGGACAAAACTCGAGTGCCGTCGTCGGCGAGATGCGCGATGCGCTCATCGACAACTGGGCATGAGAGTCATCTACTGCTATCATAGACGTCTCGTTTTTCGTCCCCCTCGTCGTCGACCATCCTCTTTTCAGGCCTGTTGTGCATCATCAATATCCTGTAATCTGTACACCGCATCTTACCACTTTTGCAAGCAAAAGAAATCCGTTGTGCCATTGCCAATGTCCCGTCTGTTCTATCTATCGCCCAAGCGAGCCAGCGCTCGGTACTAATATTAGTGTAAAGTACCCAGTTAACCATACATATCCAAAGCGTCCCCGCGAATAAACGCGCATAGAAATACCTGATCCCTGGCTTTGACGCC
>QLOS01013291.1:0-17947 GCA_003313725.1 Russula sp. MG48
TTTGGTTGTCGACGATGTCGTTCCCCAATCGGTGCCACAGTCAACAATTCCGATGACGCACTTCGGCCCGGGGCTGGCGCCGGGCCGCTCCGAGTGCATGATCACGTTGTGGAATAGTGATAGTGGGATACTGGAGCGATCTCAGGTGCGGGCACGAGTTGGGGTTTCATATGCGGATGACTGAGCCCGTACTAGGCCGGGCTTACAAGTTGGTACTTGCTTACACCGGCCTCAGCAGCCCGCCGGCGGCTGACCAGCACGTTGCACGCAAGGAAGGAACGGCACCAGTCCAGGAATGGGGATGCCAGTGACGAGTAGAGTTCACAGGTAGAGGCCCAGGCGATTACACTGGACAATTTGGCAGTGAGGAGTGGGCCGAATGTCTAGGTCTAGGCCCCCAGAATTGGGTGCGCTAGGTCAATAGGCCGCGCTCATTTGCGTGACACTGGTAAGAGTGTGGAATCTTGCCCGGGACATCGTAGCGGCAACCCAGTTAATAACCCAAAGTCCTTGGGAATGGAAGAGAAGAAATCTGAGGCATAGCTGTCTTCCCTTCAAACCCGGCTCTCGCAACCAAACCGGACTACTCGGGTCGACCAGCCTTACACCAGTACAAGTGTCCCTGTGATTGAGTGAAGCTCAGATAAAGAACAAATGGTAGATCGAATCCACATGACTGTTTCTAAGCCATTAGAAGAGTTTAAGAATGCGAGTGTCCAAGAACTTATCACTAGCTAAGAAACGATGAAAGAGCAGGGAGGACAAACGACGTGAGAAACAAGACGTAAGAATATCATGTCCATCATGTCCGTACAGCGTAAGAGAATCCGTGCCTAGTTGGGCTAGACCAAGTAAAATCTCTGCAGGCAACTAGTAAGAAAAAGATCAGATGGACAAAGAAGGACCAGAGCGCACCACTATGAGGGGGTCGAATTGCTTGTCGGATTCGGTGAACTTGGGCACGTCTGTCACGAAGTAGAGACCGTTCCCGGACCTTAGCCACCAGAACACGGTTTTTGGGAAGGTACCGCCGGCAGCAGGGTTAGGAAGTGTGACTGCAGTGAGAAATGCGGCTAGGTGGTAAGCCAACGCGCTATCACGGACTAATATCAGTAGAGGTGGACTTGCCCGTCAATTCTTTCGTAACGGGATTAAAGTTCCAGACCTCAGCGCCAGCTGCGTCAATGCGCCAGTCAGTGTCGTGCAGACAAGTTTTTTAAAAAGAAAAGAGAGAGATCGTACGGCTGCTCGGTTCGTTCCTGAAGAAGACCTTCCTATCAAATACCACATGGGGGTAGGTTCAGCGCCTACTGGCTCTGAACAAACGTCATAAAGCGGACGCACCCAGAAAAGGAGTCAAATGGTGCCGTCACGAATGGGAATTCCGAACCGAGGAAAAACGGCGGCGGGAAAGCTGCATTCTAAAACGTGAAAAATCAATTGGTGGCAGAAAAGAGAATGAATCTATGCAAATGCATACAGTGGCAACAAGAGTATGAGCAGAACTCGAAAAGGTTGCCTGGAGATGTTGAGACTGTGGGGCGCCAGGAGCGCTCACACCGAAAATATCGAGGCTGAAGCAAGGGAAAAATAAGGACGTCAAATGTCAGGGCTTGAGGATCAACGAGACCTGCTGTGTGCACTTACGGGCGGTCAGGGAGGTTCTCAACGAACCCAAGCCTCTTGGTCCCCGATTGGTCACGAACCTCGATAACCCCACTGAAGCTGTCAAAAAAAGGCACCATGAGGTACATTACCCGGCGTCAGATCCAAATGCCAGTGAATGGAAGGACCATGATCGTCCCGGGTGCGACTTACGTCTGCGGAGGCCTAATAGACGGACTGGTGCGCTTCGCCGTGTCTCGGCGGGTCGGCGGGAGCGGTGGATAGCCACGCCTGAAACGGTCTGCATTGGTCTCGCGTACAAGGACCGAGGGGAGTGCCTGAGCGGAAATGCAGAGGACTAAGAGGGACAGAGCCAGAACCGCGAGGCGATGCATGGTGGGTAAAGAGAGGGTAAGGAAGAGGAATGGAGGGGTTCTAGGTAAGCCTAATATATGCAGTCCGCGCAGGATGGGCGCAAGTCCGGTCAGCAGTGACAGGTGCAAGTCAGGTCAGCGGTACTGTAAGAGGCACAAGTCAGGTCAGCAGTGACAGGTGCAACGACAGAATACAAACGCAGTTGACACGGGTCTGAGCAACTTGAAGCGTCGACCCAATTGACATCTCGTCAACCTTATTATGGTGCCGTGATTGAGAAGGGACGATAAGCGGCGTACACAGCGATGAGGAGAAGTAGGGGTCTGGAATCCAGGACTCCATGGGCTTGAGGCCATGCCAGGTGGCCGAGCCGAACGGAAATGAACCAGCTACACCCCACACCCCAATGACAGCTAGCGAAGAAGAGCTAAGGGCCTGAACGGCTGCAATACTAGCGCCCAGGGGTCGGCTACCATAATCATACATTTTCGCAGGGCCTGCCAGCACTAGCATTGCAGCCGTTCAGGCCCTAACCCTTTCGGCTCAACCCCGAGGGGGAACTTGGAGCTATGCCGTACAAATTGAAAATGTTATATTGCACCGCGGCAAGCTAGCCATCACAGCAATGGTTGCAGTGCCGTCAGACGAGCTCAAGTGGAAGCGAAGCTTTCGTTTCGTGTGTTGCATTGACAAGGGCGCAGCCTGAGCGTTGGCTAGTGTAGTAAGCGCCGCAGATCATGTCGTTCCCTAACTAATCTGGGTGCCACAGTCACGGTCAAAATAGCTCCGATGGCGCACTTCGGCCCGGCGCGGGCCGCTCCGAATGCATGGTGTGGAATACTACAGTAGTGGGATAATAGTACTGGAGGGACCTGAGGTGCAGATACGGGTTTGGGTTTCACATACGGGTGACTGAAGGCGTACCAGGCTGGGCTTACAACGGCCTCGGCAGCCCGCCGGTGGGTCTCGGCGAATCTGGCTGACTAGCACCCTGCACGCTGCACGCAAGGAAGGAATTGCCCCAGTCGGCCAGTCCAAGAATGGGGATGACAAGTAGAGTTCACAGGTAGAGGCCCAGGCGACTGCACTGTTATATAATTTGACAGTGAGAAGTGGGCTGAATGTCCAGGTCCAGGCCCCCAGAGTTAGGTGCGCCCTGGTCAACACTCAACAGGCCACGCTCATTTGTGTGACAGTGTGGAATCTTTCCCTTCCCGGGACATCGTAGCGGCAACCCAGTTAATGACTCGAAGTCCGTGGGAGTGGAAGAGAAGAAATCTGAGGCATAGTTGTTTCCCTTCAAGCCCGGCTCTCGCACCCAAACCGGACCACTCGGGTCGACCAGCCTTACACGAGTACAGTGTCCCTGTGATTGAACAAAGCTCAGATGAAGAACAAATGGTGGATCGAATCCACATGACTGTTTCGAAGCCATTAGAAGAGTTTAAGAATGCGAGTGTCCAAGAACTTATCACTAGCTAAGAAACGATGAAAGAGAAGGGAAGAAGACAAACGACGTAAGAAACAAGACGTAAGAATATCATGTCTATCATGTCCGTACAGCGTAAGAGAATCCGTGCCTAGTTGGGCTAGACCAAGAAAAACCTCTGCACAGGCAACTAGTAAGAAAAAGATCAGATGGACAAAGAAGGACCAGAGCGCACCACTATGAGGGGTTGTTTGCCCGGCGGCTCGAATTTCTTGTCGATTTCGGTGAACTTGGCCACTTCTGTCACGAAGGCGAAGGAGTTCGTGAACGTGTCCCACCACAACACGGTTGGGAGGGTACCGCCCATAGGGGCGGGAAGTGCGACTGCAGTGGGAAATGCGACTAAGTGGTAAGCCAACGCGCTATCACGGACTGATATCAGTGGAGGTAGACTTGCCCGTCAATTCTTTCGTAACGGTATTACAGCTCCAGACCTCAGCGCCCGCTGCATCAAAGCGCCAGTCAGTGTCGTGCAGACAAGTTTTTTAAAAAGAGTGATCGTACCGCTGCTCGGGATGTTCCTGAAGTTGACCTCCCTGTCAAATACCACATGGGGGTAGGTTCAGCGCCTACTGGCTTTGAACAAACGGCGTAAAGCGGACGCACCCAGAAAAGGGTTCAGTTGGATCCCCACCGAATGGGAAGTCCGAACCGAGGAAAAACGGCGGCGGGAAAGCTGCATTCTAAAACGTGAAAGATCAATTGGTGGTAGAAAAGAGAATCAATATATGCAAATGCATACAGTGGCAACAAGAGTATGAGCAGAGCCCGAAAAGGTTGCCTGGAGATGTTGAGACTGTGGGGCGCCAGGATCGATTACACCGAAAAGCTCGCTGAATCAAGGGAAAAATAAGGACGTCAAATCTCAGAGCCTGAGGGTCAACGAGACTTGCTGTGTGCACTTACGGGCGGTCAGGGAGGTTCTCAACGAACCCAAGCCTCTTAGTCCCCGATTGGTCACGAACCTCGATAACCCCACTGCAGCTGTCAAAAACAGGCACAATGAGGTACATTACCCGGCGTCAGATCCAAGTGAATGGAAGGACAATGATCGTCCCGGGTGCGACTTACGTCTGCGGAGGCCTACTAGACGGACTGGTGCGCTTCGCCGTGCCTCGGCGGGTCGGCGGGAGCGGTGGATACCCGCGCCTGAAACGGTCTGCATTGGTCTCGCGCGCAAGGACAGAGGGGAAAGCAGCAACACAGAGGACTAAGAGGGACAGAGCCAGAACCGCGAGGCGATGCATGGTGGACGAAGAGGGGGTAAGGAAGAGGAAGAGAGGGGTTCTAGGTAAGCCTAATATATGCAGTCCGCGCAGGATGGGCGCATTGGGGTGGTGACAATGGGCAGCAGTGACGGGCGCAAGTCAGGTCAGCAGTGACAGGCGCAAGTCAGGTCAGCGGTGACAGGTACAACGACAGGACACAAACGCACTTGACACATGTCTGAGCAACTTGAAGCGTCAACCCAATTGACATCTCGTCAACCTTACTATGGTGCTGTGATTGAGACGGGACTCGGACAATAACTTGAAGTAGCGTACACAGCGATGAGAAGTAGGGGTCCGGAATTCATGAGCCTGAGGTCATGCCAGGTAGTCGAGCCAAACGGAAATGAGCCAGCTACACCCTGCCCCGATGACAGCTAGCGAAGAAGAGCTAACCCTTTCGGCTCAACCACGAGGGCGAACTTGGAGCTATGCCGTACAGTACAACTGAATTGAAAACGCCATATTGCACCACGGCAAGCTGGCCACCACAGCTATGGGTTGCAGTGCCGTCGGACGGGCTCAAGTGGCAAGCGGGGCTTTCATTTCGTGTGTTGCATTGACAAAGGCGCAGCGTTGGTTAGTGTAGATCATGTCGTTCCCCAATCTGGGTACTGCCGTACTGTAGTATGTAACTTAATAACCCCAATGGCGCACTTCGGCCCGGTGGCGCCGGGCCGCTCCGAGGGCATGGTGTGGGTGGGAGATAATAGTACTGATCTCAGGTGCGGGTACGGGTTTGAGTTTCACATGCGGGTGACTGAGCCCGTACCAGGCTGGGCTTACAACGGCCTCGGCAGCCCGCCGGTGGGTCTCAGCAAATCTGGCTGATTAGCACGCTGCACACTGCACGCAAGGAAGGAATGGCACCAGTCCAGGAATGGGGATGACAAGTAGAGTTTACAGGTAGAGGCCCAGGCGACTACACCGTAACAAGTGAGGAGTGGGTCGAATGTCTAGATCTAAGCCCCCAGAATCAGTGTGCCCGGTCAATAGGCCACGCTCATTTGTGTGCCAGTGTGGACTCAGAATATTGTCCGGGACATCGTAGCGGCAACCCAATTAATAACCCAAAGTCCTTGGGAATGAAAGAGAAGAAATCTGAGGCATAGCTATTTCCCTTCAAGCCCGGCTCTCGCAACTAAACCGGACCACTCAGGTCGACCAGCCTTACACAAGTACAGTGTCCCTCTTATTGAACGAAGCTCAGATGAAGAACAAATGGTGGATCGAATTCACATGACTGCGTGCTAATGGTGAGAAAGTGACAGGGGGGGTTAAGCAAAGAGTCTTTAGAAGGTCCCAGAACAACATTTCGAAGCCACTAGAAGGGCCTAAGAGTGAGTGTGTCCAAGAACTCATCACACGCTAAGGAACGACGAAAGAGCAGGGAAGAAGGCAAACGACGTAAGAAAAGACGTAAACGTAAGAATATCATGTCCATCATGTCCGTACAGTGTAAAAGAATCCGTGCCTAGTCGGGCTAGACCAAGTAAAATCTCTGCACAGGCAAGTAGTAAGAAAAAGATCAGATGGACAAAAAAGGACAAGAGCGCACCACTATGAGGGGTTGTTGGTCCGGCGGCTCGGTTTGCTTGGCGATGTTGCTGAACGTGGGCACGTCTGTCACGAAGGCGAGCACGTTCTCGAACGTGTCCCACCAGAATACGGTTGGGACGGTACCGCCGGTAGGGTTGGGAAGTGCGACTGTGCAGTGGGAAATATGACTAAGTAGTAAGCCAACGGACTAATATCAGTAGAGGTAGACTTGCCCGTCAATTCTTTCGTTGCACTATTAAAGCTCCAGACCTCAGCGCCCGCTGCATCAAAGCGCCAGTCAGTGTCGTGCAGACAAGTCTTTTAAAAAGAAAAGAGAGAGATCGTACGGCTGCTCGGGATATTCGTGAAGATGACCTCCCTGTCAAATACACATGGGGGTAGGTTCAGCGCCTACTAGCTCTGAACAAACGGCGTAAAGCGGACGCACCCAGGAGGGGGTTCACTTGGTTCCTCAGCGAATGGGAAGTCCGAACCGAGGAAAAACGGCGGCGGAAAAGCTGCATTCTAAAACGTGAAAAATCAATTAGTAGCAGAAAAGAGAGTGAATCTATGCAAATGCATACAGTGGCAACAAGAGTATGAGCAGAGCCCGAAAAGGCTGCCTGGAGATGTTGAGACTGTGGGGTGCCAGGATCGACTACACCGAAAAGCTTGAGGCTGAAGCAAGGGAAAGATAAGGACGTCAATGTCAGGGCCTGAGGGTCAACGAGACCTGCTGTGTGCACTTACGGGTCAGGGATGTTCCCAACGAACCCAAGCCTGTTTACTCCCGATTGATCACGAACCTCGAGAACCCCACTGCAGCTGTCAAAAAAAGGTAAAATGAGATCAAGTGAATGGAAGGACCAGGATCGCCCCGGGTGCGACTTACGTCTGCGGAGGCTTACTAGACGGACTGGTGCGCTTCGCCGTGCCTCGGCGGGTCGGCGGGAGCGGTGGATAGCCGCGCCTGAAACGGTCTGCATTGGTCTCGCGCGCAAGAACCGAGGGGAAAGCAGAAACACAGAGGACTAAGAGGGACAGAGCCAGAACAGCGAAACGATGCATGATGAGGAAAAGAGGGTAAGGAAGAGGAAGACTCCCTGGAAGAGAGGGGCACTCTAGGTAAACTTAATATATGCAGTCCGCGTGGGATGGGCGCATGGGGACGATGACAATGGGCGGCAGTGGCAGACGCAAACCAGGTTAGCAGCGACGGGCGCAGGTGGAAAGAAAAACGCACATTTCGTGTGTTGCGTTGACAAGGGTCCAGCGCTGGCTAGTGTAGATCATATCGTTCTCCAATCTGGGTCACGGTACTGCCACAGTGCCACAGGTTGCAATAATCCCCCAATGGGTGCACTTTGGCCCGGGGCTGGTGCCGGGCCGCTCCGAGTGCATGGTGTAGGATACTAGTGTGGAGCGATCTCGTGCGGGTACGGTTTCACATGCGGGTGACTGAGCCCGTACCAGGTTGGGCCTCGGCACCCCGCCGGCGGGTCTCGGCGATTCTGGCTGACTAGCATGCTGCATGCAAGGAAGGAATGGGAATGGCACCAGTCCAGGAATGGGGATGACAAGTAGTAGAGTTCACAGGTAGAGGCCCAGGCTACTGCACGCTGTAATATAATTTGAAAGTGAGGTCTGTGAAGAGTCAAGAGTGGGCCAAATATCCAGATCCAGGCCCCCAGAGTTAGGTGCGCCTGGTCAATAGGTCGCGCTCATTTGTGTGACAGTGTGGAATCTTGCCCGGGACATCATAGTAGCAACCCAGTTACACCAATAACCCGAGTAGGAGAAGAAATCTGAGGCATAGCTGTTTCCCTTCGAGCCCGGCTCTCGCAACCAACCGGACCACTCGGACCGACCAGCCTTACACGCGGCACGCGGCACAAGTACAGTGTCCCTGTGATCGAACGAAGATCAGATGAAGAACAAATGGTGGATCGAATCGACATGACTTTGTGTACTAATGTGAGAAAATATAAAGAGGGGTTAAGTAAAGAGTCTTTAGAAGGTCCAAGAACAATGTTTCGAAGCCATTACAGGGGCTTAGGCTAAGAATGCGACTCGGAGTGTCCAACAACTAATCACACTAAGAAATGATGAGGAAGACAAACGATGTAAGAAACAAGACGTAAAAATATCATGTTCATCATGTCCGTACAGCGTGAGAGAATCCGTGCCTAGTTGGGCTGGACCAAGAAAAATCTCTGCATAGGCTAGTAAGAAAAAGATCAGATAGACAAAAAAAGGACCAGAGCGTACCACTACGAGGGGTTGTTGGTCCGCCGGCTCGGTCTGCTTGGCGGTGTTGCTGAACGTGGGCACGTCTGTCACGAAGGAGAGCACGTTCTCGAACCTATCCCACCAGAACACGGTTGGGACGGTACCGCCGGTAGGGTTGGGAAGTGCGACTGTGCAGTGGAAAATGCGACCAAGTGGTAAGCCAACGCGCTATCACGGGCTAATACCAGTAGAGGTAGACTTGCCCGTCAATTCATTTGTAGCGGGATTAAAGCTCCAGACCTGAGCGCCAGCTGCGTCAATGCGCCAGTTAGTTTCGTGCTGACAAGTTTTTTAAAAAGAAAAGAGAGCGATCGTACAGCTCCTCGGGACGTTCGTGAAGAGGACCTCCCTGTCAAATACCACATGGGGTAGGTTCAGCACCTACTGGCTCTGAACAAACGGCATAAAGCGGACCGCACCCAGGAGGGGATTCATTTGGTTCCTCAACAAATGGGAAGTCCGAACCAAGGAAAAACGGCGCCGGGAAAGCTGCATTCTAAAAGCGTGAAAAATCAATTGGTGGCAGAAAAGAAAGGGAATGAATATATGGAAATGCCTACAGTGGCAACAAGAGTATGAGCAGAACCCGAAAAGGTTGCCTGGAGATGTTGAGACTGCGGGGTGCCAGGATCGCTCACACCGAGAAGGCTGAAGCAAGGGAAAAATAAGGACGTCAAATCCCAGGGCCTAAGGCTCAACGAGACCTGCTGTGTGCACTTACGGGCTACGGTCGGAGAGGTTCTCAACGAACCCAAGCCTCTGTGTCCCCGATTGGTCGCGAACCTCGAGAACCCCACCAGAGCTGTCAAAATGAGGCACATCACCCGGCATCAGATCCAAGTGAATGGAAGGACCAGGATCGCCCGGGCACTTACGTCTGCAGAGGCCAAATAGACGGATTGGCGCGCTTCGCCGTGCCTCGGCGGGTCGGCGGGAGCGGTGGATAGCCGCGCCTGAGACGGTCTGCATTGGTCTCGCGTGCAAGGACCGAGGGGAAAGCGGTGATGCAGAGGACTAAGAGGGACAGAGCCAGAACCGCAAGGCGATGCATGATGGGGAAGAGAGGGCAAGGAAGAGGAAGAGAGGGGTGCTCATGGTAAGCCTACAGTATCATGCGCAGTCCGCGCGGGATGAGCGCATTGGGATGATGATGATGATGAGCACATTGGTCAGGTCAGCGGTGGACACAGCCTGAGAGCGCTGAGTATGTATCAGAATGGAATGATGATGCTCCATTGCTCCCATCGGAACCACCACGGCCAGGGCAGCCCGAACGGCGCTTCGGCCCGTATTTGACTCAGGATCACGAGATGGTTCAGATTCTGACCAGATCGATTCTGACCAGATCAAAGGAGTACCAGTAAGCAAAAGGTACAGTAATAAACTAAACACCGGTGAAAACCATGGTATATCGCGTTTATAAAACGCCCGAAATTAAACAAGGGTATGTGCTTGACGCCAAAGAGGGTGCAGAGATCAGCCAAAAGGAAGGTAACAATAACCGCCTAGCAGATCTCCTCACCCGGGAGCAGTCAGGTGAGCGATCTAGTAGGTAAGATAGAGCCGCTGAAAACCAAGATGAGACAAATTGCACCTGAAAGAGGTCCGGACGACCTACCACTTCATACCATCCGTGATACTCATACAAGTACGAATCAATGTCTCCCACTATCACAATGATGTTGGTGTCAGGGTTATAGGCGTAGCTGACGGGAACGTGGTAGTGATCGTGGTTCTCCCACCATCCGGTGAGTTCTCCCGAATCGTAATGGTAATTCCAGATCCTGGACTCATCTGCAAACACCACGTCAGCGTATTTATTGACAACACCGTCAGGTGCAATACCTTCGTAATCGTCATATTCAACATTTGTGAGAGGGACATAGCTGCAAAGCATGCGATCAGTCCATCATTACGTATGGTGGGGCGGATGGTAAAGCTCACTAAGAATAGCCATGACCCAAGTTGTAGTCGGGAATAACACCGCCGAGGTAATCCCCTCCATCATGGAAGGCGGGGTTCTACAACGACTATTAACCACGTCACAGAAGAAAGATGGGCCGCCAAATGCGCACCTTGCAATGTAGACTCTTCCTGTTGTAGTCGTACGTCACCCACATGTCAGAATGGCCATGGTTGACACCGTGGCTGAAGGAGGAAAGCCGCGCATGAAACAACAATCAGTGCCCTTGCCTGGTAGGTAGATTGTAAATGGGGGACACTTACGGGCCGTATGGGGCATTCTCGAGGTAGCCGTACGCATATCCGGATTGGGCATCACGAATTTGGATGCGGCCGGTTTGACTTTTCCTGGTTCGGAAACGAGTGAGGACACCTTTTATGGCAAAAGTCCGCGTGCACGTACTGAACAGCGGCAGCGGCAAGACTGACGCGCGAGGGCGATCCGCGTTTGGCGGTATCGCGGCGGGTCGGGGGGAGCGGGGGGAGACCGCGGGCGAACCGGTCCGCATTCGTCTCACGCTCCGCCAGCTCGATAGCGCGAGCGGACGTCACGGGGACGAGATGCGCGAAGACCGCGAGGAGAGCAAAAAGAGCGACGGTGAGTCTCTGCATCATGTAGCGATGGTGTCTGGACGAGGAAGGACAGTGGGACTTTAAAACGAGTGACTGCGACAACACGCGCGAGGGGGAAGGGGAACAGTCAGAGAACGAGAGGGAAAAAAGTCGAGGCGACCTTACAGTCCCAAAGGACGAGTTCGGGGCCTCTTAAGGCTCCATGGCCTGGGGGCAAGAACGATCGTGTTGCGAGGGCAATGCGCTGGCAGTCATGAAAAAGTCAGAGAAATGCAGGTTGTCTCTCTCCGAGGTTGCTCTCCATAACAGAGGATGGTGAACCACGCGGTGACCTTGTTCCACGACAGATCAACTGGCGAATAGGCGCACAAAGACTAGGAAATGCAGGTACAATCACGGAGCAGTTGCCCTACCGGAGGTCATTCGGCCACTCTCTTAGACAGATAGATGACACCCCATCAGCGCACCCACGTTGGTAGACCTCTGGCCATCCCTTAGAAATACTGTTTTGGGCAACCTTGGGCGTCGGCCACCGCACCTCCACCTAAATTTGCAAATTCGGATGTGATCTCAGTTTATGTCCTACTATAGCGACACCCACAAGACACTTACTTAATATGGCTAGATTGCCGTAATCTCAGACGAGTTAATTTGCTTCCTTGCAACGTAGACAATATAAGCAGCCGTTATAGAGTATTCACCATCGCACCATTTGAAACGTCAAAAGTTCAATGGATATCTGGCTCTCGAAACCGCACAGTGCAAAAGCGAAAGGCGTACAGTATCTTAAGTCCGTCGAGCATCAGTAAAAGGTCCCAAAGTTCGAGACATAGTAAAGAAAGGAAATCAGTCCATGCGCATGAATCGCACCGTACCTGTGAGTGATCTAGGTATGGTAAACGAGCCAAAAGGAATGCGTAGGTAGTTAAGTGGAAAGGAAGCCGAGGCTAGCAATGACATATGGGAGATTGTCCACGGGAAGAATCCCACGCGTCCAAAGGGTAGCCGCAAGAAAAGTGTGCTGAAGATGAAAGGTAGGCATACGCGAAAACCAGTCAGCTGAGCAGGAGTACACGCCAAGACATAAAGCAGCACATACTGGGGGAGGTAGGAAATTAATGACTATGGGGTTGGGGAGAAGGGTTGTGGCGCTTAGCGGCTGTCAATGTGGTCCGTAGTGAGTAGGCCAACTCGATTAAAAAGAAGGGTATCGGGGACATACCCTCAGTCCTCTTAACGGGGGGAAGAGGAGGCATACCACGCGCGAAACGTGCCGCGTTCGTGTCCCGCTGCAAGAGCGCATCACCTTCGACAGGGACACCCTGGACAGCGGTGGACAGCCCGAGGAGAGTGACGAGCACAACAACGAAGAATTTTTGCATCATAGCTATGTTTCTGATGTGTCGGGATGAATGGTACGCAAGGGACAAAGCAGGGACGAAAAGGATGGAGTGGGGGGGGGTAAGGTGAAGCAAGGGCACCCGCCGCGCTATTTATGTCGAAGCTGGCATGTATTTGCGCCGACATAGGACCTTCTATGAGACGGACGAGAGGGGTAAGGCAGCGTCAGTCGACGATCGAGGCGGTTCCAGAAGCCAAGCCACTGGCATCGGTTAATGAGCCAGGGCCCTAGTGCCGGCGCCCTAGCGCCCTAGCCAGGGCGCTAAAACACCTTCTCCGTCCGATACCGGGCTGACCTACTGTATTCCCTTCACCACAACACCCTGAACATTGACCAGCTTTCTTTCCTCCGAAGACTGGGTGCGGGAAGGGTAGGAGGAGGGATTCACTGCATACACTTGAAGGCGCAACAACGAGCAGCAGCAGTACTACGCGGCGCTTCCTGTTAACCCTGAAGAGAAAAATTCAATTCTCGGAGCTGGGGCCATTGGCGTTTGACAGACAGCCACCCAATAACAACCCACCGCAATCGGCTCCAAACAGCGGCACCGTCAGATCCACTAACACCACAGGTATAACCCGTTTAAATTTCAAAGTCCCCCTCCATCATCAACCGGCGCAAGCATTGCCTTGTATATTGTTCCCTTTTCCTCTGAGTTTCAGGCTCAAGTCGTCATCGAATATCCAAATACAAGGGTGTACTGACGCTGACGTGGCCATGCCTCCCAGCTGCCACGTGTGAGTGTGAGAAACCCTATTAATTTTCCTCCGCCGTTGTCAACATTGGACGTCAAAAATTTGGCAGTGAGCTCGGCAATATAAGCTATCACGTACAACGGATATAGGTAACCACAGAAGCATGTGATCCACGTGAAGTGCTAAGCGTCGTCGATCAGGGTTGAGCTGCCCTAAGGCAATATAGTACATTGACTAGATAGATGCGAAGCGAAGAACCCAACGATACAGTATACTTCCCAAACCAAACCAAACAAACAACAGACGACCCATGACGGGTTGTTGATGGAACTTGAGCCACAGGGGTAGGGCGGGCTTAGTAATCCCTCCATGGGTCTGCGTCTGCGCCCTGCGCTCGCTGAGCTGAACTCATGCCCATATATGGTCTGCTTCTAGCCTTCCAAAGCCGTAAGAAATGCTTGGCGCTCCGCCGAGGGTTGAGAATCAGGCACGCGCCATTGTTGTTACGATAGCATGATAGGATTTTGGTGGCCCCTTCCTGGGCCCCAGTGTCAATCTAACAGACATTTCTGTTGTGATTCAGAAAAGTTGGCAGGGGATGTCTGTATGGTACGATTTTGGCCGAAGGGCTCCACGGAATCGATTCCGAAGCGAATTACCAATCAGCGGCCCGGAGTTACCGGGCTCAGGGATTCTATTTCGGGATTCTATTTCGAACCACCACTCCACTCGGCGCTCACTGGGTGAACAATAGTGGCTCGATTTGGACAAATGGGTGCACCCGGCTCCATTGACGTGGGATGCAGCAACTGATGCTCGTAGGAACTCCACTAAGTTCGACCCCAGGGCAATTGGCTGCCGTACGCAAGTATTTTCATCGGCTCTTTGCACCCCGGGAAACCTGTATAAACGCAGCTGCGGAAAGTACAGTAAATCCCGGACTAATGCAGGGACAAACTGACATGAGGACCTGAAGGGACATGCTCGGATCAGCGCATCATTAGACTGCCCCTGATGCATTGAATTGAGGACGTCGAACGTCTACTATTGGAAGCTATCCAGGTATGGATCAAACACAACTAGGTCTCTGTGCGTCCGGGAAGGCCTTACAAAACAGTTACAATACCCAGGGCCGTATCCCTGGGGCTTGTGATGCGCCACTTTCACACGAGGACGACAACCAACTTGTCCTTGTATTTGCGCAAATGAAACCTGGATGTGATGGGTAGGGCACACCTTCATGAGAGTCACAGCATACAATACCTAGTGCCACCATCCTATAATAAGAAGCAACCGGAGATCCCCCTGGTTATTCTTTTTTGTTAATCCATTAACGTGCGCGGCCTTGGGGTCAGGACCCTATGTAGCGCCAATCATATACGTAGGTCTAATAAAAAGCTACTGCATTGCATTGGCCTCAGCTGGCCCCCATCCTTCTCCCATGGCCATGTGTGGGCTATCATGGCGTATCGTAGAGCTTCGGTGGAATTTGTGCACGGAGCGACTCACGCAGGGGAGGGTGTTGAGTGCGAGTGGTGGGGGGCAGGCCTTGCGTTGAAAATGGGCGGGTGATGGCCTGTTTTCCGCCTCTCGGGTACCTCGCGACCTACGTTACAGGGCGAGGGTTAGGTCAAACTGTATTGTAGGTTCCGCTTGTGCGTGCTTATCTGTCGGGGTTTATCTCGCGTAGTATGCTTTTTACTCTTTAGCTTCACTCACCTGTTGTTATGTGAATCGCAGCATGAATTGGAATTGATACTATATAATTTTGCTAGCAGGACCATCGCCTTTTCGTTGGCCAGCAGTGAGGCGAGCAATAGTGGTCTCCGACCTTCCTTTTCAATGCCCATCTTTCATGTGCGTATCTGGGACAGTGTAATAGATGGCTGCTGTTGCCCAAGGATCCCTTTATCCCCTCCCACCATGCAAGACGAGAGCCCACCCTGCCAGTGGGCCCGGGCTACCATGACTACAGAGGCCGCAATACGAACACCATCACTTTGTAGAGTGTAGACAAACGTAAGAGATATTGTGGCATATATCGATTACTCCTCAGTCGAGGCTTATCTCAACTTTTGGGACAGATTCGACTTCGCGGTTGCTCCATTTCGCGGCAGAAGGCTGGCCTGACCACGCACACGTTATGCGCGTAACAAACTTGAACCAACCAAAAACAACAGAGATACAAAGACCCCTCGAAGACACCGGCGCGAAAAGTCAAACAGGGTGAAAGTTGTCATTCTAGTAGCAGCCCACAAAGACAGCGCACACTGAGTCCCAGAGTTTCGTGTCATTGACCGCGGACTGTGCTAGAGTGCCCAATCTGCCTTGGCCGAGATCAGCGGGAGATTGCGGCGAGATCTAGGGGGGTGTTGACGAATCTCCATCCACCTCGAGGCGTTCCAGCGATGGCCGAAAGCGAGATGCGACCAATATAAGCCTGAGAGAAACAATTTGCTGCCATTTGAGCGTGTCCGGACTCCGAGGCGTCCGAGTGCAGCGAAGGACGCACCAGGTGCGAGGGGAGCTCACTGGCAGACCCTTTTCGCGACTCTCGGCCAGTGACAGAGAAATCTGCAGGATCCGTGGACCCGCTGCGTCTAACCGAGCGCTGTTAGCGTCTCGGCTCCGAGTCGGCCGCGGGCCCTTTACTGTAGTGCCAAGACGTCAAGATCACCGCTTGTATACAGTACATCAAAGGCTACAGTACAAAAGTAACAGCATACTGTATCACAATACATAATTCGTAATCGCGGATGACCATCGAATTCGTTAGAACGTTTCCGAAACGAGAGCCCACCCAAAGTAGTACCTGCGCTAGTCCCCTAACAGGTCAAGTTGAGCGAATCTTTCCTTTTTTCTCTCTGAGGTCTCACACGGGTCACGGGTCCCACTCTTTTGGTATTTACGCCTCACACGAGTTTGACGCTCAATCAACCCCTTTTCAGTTGAAAACCAACTACTGTAGAGCCGTTCGCTTTGTCTCAAAGATTTTTCTGTCGAACCACCCCAAAGCCCACACGAGTGAGCTGTCTGTTACTGCGTTCTTTCTGGTCAGGCGCTCCAACTTGGCAACCTCGGTCTCTATGCCTTGCGTTGCGCTCAAGTAGTGCATCGATGCATCGTGATGAAGATCTCCGGGCCTAGCATGGGGCTGCCTCGCTGCGTGGTGTGAACTCGGAACAATTGTGACGATAACGTTCCTTAGGCCAGTGCATGTTTCGTGTTCCTAGATCCAGACACTAACAGGATACGCATCACTATCTGTAGATAATCAATTAGTAAACTCCAACTCAAGAAACAAAAAAAGAATTAAGAGGTTGTCGGGTTCACTCACTGCCAGTGTGACTTGCGTCGGGTTGGGTGATATTTTGAATTCCATGTCTATCAACCTTCTAGCAAAACCGAGCCATAGCGGACTGGAAGATAAGGCCTCGGATCCTTGCTCGAGAGAGGGCCGATAAGTCGCGTACTGGGTTCGATAGGGTGGCATCTAGTTCTACTTCGGTCAATACATTACGCCTGCCAGTGACGGACTCGAGCCTTATCTTGGTGAAATATACCGTACGGCTGCTCCGAGTCGAACTCGGAGACGCTCGCTCGCTTCGAAATTCATACATGTTCCGCGGACTTGGCGGCTTGACCTGCCGTGACTGTTTGTTCCATTCACCGTTGAGCTCGGGAGACCTGCTTTGTCCCCGCTTGCCTTCAAGTTCGTGAATCAGCCATTGTGATAGACACTACGGTGTTTCGGCTACCTTATGACTGGGAGCAAGCATTTTGGGGTCTAGTTACTTGTATGCCCCACGCTCCACTCAGGCTTGCGTGGACCGAAGCCAATTTGCTGAGCCTAGACAATCATTTCGCTACCGTGACGCCGGTCACGAGAGGAGTTATTTAACAAAACTGATCGAGTTGTACAGTACAAATGGACTGATACCCTGGCATTAAGATCTTGATGAAGGACATACTGTATGGTTTTTTTTAAAAAAAAATAGAAGAGCTGGAGTACATCACATTGGCACTTCGAGAGTTACCACGATGCATTAGCTGGGATAGCTGTCTTGACCTTGTACCAATAGTAGTATTCACGGAACTACATATACATTAAAAAACAGTGCACAGGGTATGCTATCAGGCGTCCGAGACTCTGGGTCCAGGATATGCGCTTTCTCAAAGGGGTGACGGAAGTCTACCGTGGGAATGGAGTTCAGCAGGGACAAAGGGGGAATGATGGACCAGCTCCCTTTCGATGTGAGAGAGAACTCATCTGCCAACCAACGTACAGTTTGACATGCGCCTCAGACAGAACCCTATTAGTAACTCCTTGGCACCGAATGTACAGTACAGTCCAGTCCGGTGTACCAACCATATACCGTAATCAATCCCTTTGCGCCGTTTGCGGAGCTTCTTCCATGTCAACGTACTATTAGTACCCAACTCGCTGCATGCCGTGGGTGGCCACCTTCAAGGTGACATCCGTGGGGAACTCAAGCTGCAATTGCAAAGAGAGAGTCCACCAGAGACACCGCCCGCGCCTCGCGGATGTTCTACCACAGTAACCACCGTAGACTAAACGACGACTTCAAACTCCTTCAGCGTAGCATAGACGGATGGCCACGAGGACAGCTTCGGCAGTCCTGTTTACTGGACAGTGATCGGGTCGGAGTCAGCGTGCTAGAAGGGCGGACTTGGCGTGATCCGGAACCACTGTTAACGTGTACTGTACCGCACTTGTTGTGAGTGCTGT